>ML793617.1:67266-80770 GCA_009831015.1 Picea engelmannii | reverse complement strand
TTCATGGATATCAGATTTGTGTTCTAGCAGAGGAGGATGCAAACCGAGAACGATGGTGCGATGGTTATGATCAGAGTGGTGCATCGTCAACATGGTGGTATCTTTAAAGGATTACTTTGGGAGCCTGGGATCACAATGTTTGACATTTCAACCACTATTAGAGAGGAAAGCACCAACTTTGAATTTATAGAGTTTACTTTTGGGAGCCTTAGATATGGTTTCTTGGAGGGGTATTGATATAGGTGGATATAGGTGGCCACCCACCTATTCCACTAGCTCGAAAAATAGTTTTCCGCCTTGGCAATTTTTCAGCACTTTTTCAGGTTCCAAACTTTCGGGGTCGTTTTGAAGCCCTAAACGACATTTTTTGGAGATTTGGGGCCCAGGTGACTATTAGAGGCACTCACTTGGGCCAGTAAAAAGAATTTCTTCTCGGTTAGACCTTTCCAACAGGCTATCGTGCGCCTAAAATGAAGATCGTATGCAAAAGTTATGACCCTAGAAAGTTGATGTACTAACTTACCCCAACAAGGCCCACATGACTTTTGGCACTTCATACCCTAGGGTTAGGTCTTTGGATGTCTAGGGTTTTGAAATTCATATTTATTCTTAAAATTCCTTCAGATCCTCATTGTAGTCATCTTCTTGCGAATGAGTGAAACCTTCACATCTCTTCTTAGAGAGAAGCCACCACCATTATAGCAAGCTTGTTTTCCGCTACATTTTATAGTTTTAGCTTATTTCCTTATTGAATAGAAACCAATTTTACTATATATATGTTATTATGTTATTTTGTGTTAAGCATCTTTTGATAATAATATGTATTTATTTCATTCTGCTTATAAAATCCGGATCAGTGGTATCAAAGCGGTCTGCTCCTTGTTGCTCTTAATGCATGTCCCCAACAAGGTTAGCGTACAAAGAATTGGGCCTCGAGCTTGCTTCTCTTGAGGAAAAAATCTCTCGCATTCCCAAGCGACCTCTCATGGCGGGAGAAAAGAAAGATGAAGGGACATGAGATCCCTTCAAAATGTTGCTCGAGAAAATCCCTCACACAAGAAAGAAACGAGATGATGGATAGTTTTGCCAAAATCCTTCGGCGGCTACCAATAGGTGATGCATCTTCCTCAAAAGGAGGTAGCACCCCCTTCAAGGTACAAACCAACTTTGATATTCCTGTATTTGAAGGTCAAATAGACGCAGATTTTGTAGACAAATGGTTGAGTCTACTAGAAGGGTATTTCTCTGTCCATAACTTCTCAAATAGAGAAAATATTACTTTTGCGCTCCTCAAATTCGTTCCCCATGTCAAAGATCGGTGGGAAAATTTCTGCGAGCAAAAGGAAATAGAGGAATTCTCATTATTTACAGTCGCAATCACCTCGGAGTCCTTCAAGGATGTTATTAAGGAACAATACTACCCTGTTGGAAGTTATGACGACCTGTACACAAAATCAACCACATTGCGACAGGAAAGAGACTAAACAGTGCCTGAGTTCACAAATATCTTCCATACCTTGCGCACCAAGCTGGGTGCTAAATATTTTGAGTGACCTCTGGTGCTCAAGTATTGCAGCAGTCTGCATAGATATATTCGGGAAATGGAGTTTCTTGATATCTCATCCTTGAGCACGACCTACCAATATGCCATCAAAATTGGGCAGAAGCTCAAACAAAATACGCGAAAATTTGGGCCTCGGAACCCCTCACAGCAAAATCCACGAAAAGGCGGCCCCAACCCGTATAAAAAAGGACAGAGAAAATACAGACCACCTTAGGAAAACCAGTCCAGGCCACAAGCAAAGAAGGACACCGAAAATACAAAGAAAGATACCAGGAAGTGGTGCGACTTCCATAAGAGCCCCTGGCATAACACTGTTGATTGTATCTCAAAGCAGTCGATGGTGGCTGAGGTGAAAGCATATGAATCCAATGTGGGTTGCAACTTTGAGTCAGAACCAAAAAGTGGAGACAAATCATTGACACAAAACCCAGTGCTACCATTGCTACCACCAATCTCCAACCCGATGAACGAGACGAGCCAAAGGAAGGAGTGATCCTTTTTCATTCACAGATGTGGGTGAAGGGTACCCCACTGCACTTCATCGTTGATAGTAGTAGCTAGAAGAACCTCATCTCAACAAAGGTTATCAAGCAACTCGCCCTGCCGACAACACTGCACCCGCAACCCTACACCATCGGATGGCTCCGCCAAGGAAGTGACATATGCCTCATCCAACAATGTCGCCTTTCATACAACATCAAGCCCTTCAAATATGAGGTATTGTGTGATGTTTCCCCTCTCAAAGTTTTTAATGTTCTTTTGGTCCAACCATATTTATGGAAACACCATGTTTTATATGAGTGTAGGTGTCGCATTTTTACTATTACTTTGAACAAGAAATTGTACAGGACACCCGAGACGGTCCCACCTAGTGTTATTTTCTTGATCTCTTCCAAGCAATGCAGGAAGGGAATCTCTCAGAAAAGGAAGTTTGGCTTCTTCATGATTTTCTCTCAAAATGAGCAAAATATCGTAGCTACATCTAGGGTCTCCATGGATGACCTCTCCACACAATAGAAGAAAGTATATAAGGTCATGGAAGAATACTCAAATATCTTCTCCCCACCTATCGGGGTACCTCTGCATTGTCAGGTCAAGCACCCCATCGATCTGACCCCCGACACATCACTTCCCAATGGGCCAGTCTACCGCTGCTCTGTGTTAGAGAATGAGGAGATCAAGTAGAAGATCCGATAACTACTCCACAAGGGGAACATTTGTCTCATCCCATCACCTTGTGGGAGCCCAATTGTGTTGGTATAGAGGAAATATGGAACCTCACAACTCTGCATTGATTACCGAGCCTTGAATAAAATCACACTGAAAAACTAGTACCCAATTCCCCCAATCGACGACCTCCTTGATCAACTCACGGGGGAAAAATACTTTAGTAAGATTGATTTGAAGTCTGTCTACCACCATGTCCCGATAGAATAGATATATGTATGGAAGACCACCTTCAATTCAAGGGAAGGTATTTTTGAATGGTTGGTCATACCCTTTGGTTTGAAAAATTCTCCAGCCACTTTCATGAGGGTGATGGAAAATATCCTACGACCATTCATCAATAATTTTGTAGTGGTGTATATGGATGACATTCTCATTTAAAACAAGACTTGGGCAGGACACTTGTAGTATATTCAAAAGGTTATGCACACCCTGTGACAACACAAGCTATACGCCAACTTGGAAAAATTATTCTTCGGCATGGACATGGTCCATTACCTGGGATACATCTTTGATAAACATGGCGTACATGTGGATCCAACCAAGATCCAGGTCATCCGTGACTGGCCAGCCCCAACCACACTCACTGAGCTTTGGAGCTTCTTGGGCCTTGCCAATTTCTACCGCAGGTTCATGTTGGAATTCTACCATATTGCATGGGCCCTCAGCTAAATAACCATGGGTGGTGGTAAGGTGAAATTTGTGTGGGGTTGGTCCCTAAAACAATAGTTCTATGATTTGAAGCAGGGCTTGTGCTCATCCCCAGTACTTTCACTACCAGACCTACATCAGCCCTTTGAAATCGAGACATATGCTTCAGATTATGATGTGGGTGTCATTCTCACTCAACATGGCCACCCCGTGGCCTATTATAGTGAGACACTATCAGATGTTGTTCGTAAGTACCCTACTTATGACAAATAAATGTACTCCATTATGCAATCCTACTGTCAGTGGAGGCATTACATTCTTTGCAAGGGGAAAGTCATCCACACTGATCATAAGCCACTGTAGTTCAAGTAGACATAAGGAAAGTTGCATAATGATCACCATCAAAAGTGTTCCACATACTTGCAGCAATTCCACCTGAACATCAAGTATAAAATAGGAAGCACCAACCACATCATTGATTTCCTCAGCAGACCGTTAGTCGCGACACTCACCACTGTGCTAGTCTCTTTCAGCCATGAGACCTCTGGATGGCCCCAACTCTATGAGACAGACCCAAACTTTGCCACCACCTACCAAATGTTGGCCACAAATGCAGTTGTCAATAATTTCCATCTTCGGGATGGGTTGTCGTGTCGTCTGGGCCATATCTTTTTTCCATCAAGAAAGCGAGTGAAGTTGATCTGGGAAGCCCACTACAGTCAGGTGGCAGGACACTTCAACATTGAATAGACAATGGAAATGTTGCAGAAACATTTCTACTGGACGAAACTTAGATATGAGGTCAACAAGTATATCAGGTTCTGCACTACCTGCACTATTTCCAAACAGACCACTAAGAAACAGGGCCTGTATACCCCTATCCCTACTCTTTTCAGGCCATGGGAATCCATCTGAATGGAGTACATGTCCGGCCTCACTACCACCAAGCGAGGAAATGACTGTGTTTTTTTTGTTGTTGATCAGTTTTATAAGATGGCGATTATGGCCACCTGGAAGAAGAGCATCACAACAGAGGCCATTGCCAATCTCTTCTTTGAACGAGTCAGGGTACATTTTGGAATCCCACAAACCATTGTATCAGATCAGGACAATCGATTTCTCATCATATTTTGTTCGAGCCTCTGGTCACTACTGGACACCAGGCTCACTAAATCCATGGATTTCCACCCAGAGACAGATGGCCAAACCAAGGTCTTAAATTGAATTATCGTTGATATCCTATGCATGTATAATTCTAAGCACCCTCACACATGGAATGAGAGTCTTCCCTATGTCCAACATAGCTACAACCAATCCCTTCATAGCTTAACTGGCCACAACCCCTTTCAGGTGGGTTTGGGATTCCAACCATTGGGTCCCATAAATGTTTCACTACCCCTTGCAGTCACCTCGGTCAACTTATCTCCTACTCCAATTGAGGCTGACAAAGCCACCAGGTTCATTGAGAGGATCCAACACATCTGCTAACAAGTTCTGGATATCCTACATAAGGCCAATGACAAGTACAAGCAGTACCATGATCAACATCGGGTGCCACATAAGTTTCAAGTGGGAAACAAAGTTTGGTTTCACTTACAGAAAGAATGCCTTACAGGACCCCATTGGAAGCTTCGCCCACTCCATTACAGGTCGTACACCATCACCAAGGATGTGGGTGATAATTCTTTTGAGATCAACATTCCTCATTTCCTTGGCCTATAGCCAATGTTCAACATGGATCTCCTTCGGCCTTATTTTTCACTATTATTAGACACCTCAGAGGTAGCAAAACAATTGACACCAACATATCTCATCCTGGAATGCAAGGCTAGTGGCTCACCCGGGGCCAAATTCAACAGAAATTTCCTCATTTGATGGGGGAACTCAATGAAATGGAGACCATTTATTCCTAAAGAGGGAGGATTGATCCAGGTGGATATAGGAGGCCACCCATGTATTCCACTGGCTCAAAAAATAGTTTTCCACCTTGGTAGTTTTTCGGGTTCCAAACTTCCCGGGTCGTTTTGAGGCCCTAAACGATGTTTTTTGGCGATTTGGGGCCCAAGTGATTTTCAAGGGCATTGACCTCGGCCAACAAAAAAATGTTCTTATCGATTAAACCTTTCCAATGAGCTATTGTGCGCCTAAAAAAAATATCATATGAAAAAGTTACGACCCTGGGAAGTTGATGTACTAACTTACCCCAACGGGGCCCACATGACTTTTGGCACTTCATCTCCTAGGGTTAGGTCTTTGGATATCTAGGGTTTTGGAATTCATATTTATTCTAAAAAGGATTTCAGAGCCTCATTATAGTCATCTTCTTATGAATGAGCACAGTAGTCACATCTCTTCTCAGAGATAAGGCACCACCATTATAACAAGCTTGTTTTCTACTGCATTTTATAGCTTCAACTTTTTTCCTTATTGAATAGAAACCATTTTTATTGTATATCTATTATTCTGTTATTATGTGTTAAGAATATTTTGATAATAATCTGTATTCATTTTTTTCTTCTCATAAAATATGGATCAAGTACTCTTCCGAGGAGTTGTCCGAACTTACACAGTTTATGATTGGTTCGCTCATCAGCAGAAGTTACGCAGATTCTTGTATTAGCACCTTGCACACTAGTGCTATGTGCTTTACATCATATAGGCTAGTTTGGGATCTAGCGACTTTACCATCTACAAGGTTTTTGTGTTCACACAGAGGGAATTTGAAGAAGATATGTGGGGATATTATTTGGGTGATACTTGGAAGATTGTAGTAGACAAGAGGTACTCAATTATTGGGGCCTTTCTGTTTGATATCTGGGGACTAGGCGTAGTGGATTTACTATCAGTTGGCAACCACGTAGACCTCTCTATGATGTCTGATCTTAGAGTGGGAATAAATTGGATATAAATGATCCTCGATAATGGATGTGATCCTTTGAGGCATTACAACTTGTGGACGTAGAGTGGGCATGATGGTCGACCAACTATGATCAGAGTAGCGTAACATCAGCGTGGTGGTTCTTTTCTGAGGAGAGCTTGGGACCCTAGGATTTCAGTAGGAGATAGTACAACAACTGAAACCAAGGAGAGATCCATTTTTTTCTCTCATAATATTGGTTCCCTAACAGAGCAGTACTTTGATGGGTTGATCAAGTTATTGTAGAAATGAGTGGATTTTCTTGCTGGCGGTTTTCAAGAGGCCTCTTATGTCAGTGCATTATCGAACCATGCCTTGAGTGGATTATGTTTCACATATTACAGGGTGGTTTGGGATCCTGGTATCATTTTCAATTTTAGTCTAGATCAACCGATGGAGCGTCACATCATGATGGCATTGCTTGAGGACAAACAATATTTCGGAAGGGAGGACTTGTCATGTCCCCATTTTTGAGTTCTCGGTTTCATAGTAGAAGCACTCTTGTGGCTTGTTAGTGGAGAAATGGGAGTGAAAAGGGGGTCATTTGTTGCTTATTGCAGCTTCATGAGACATCCTCCAGATCATTCTCCTTTGGACTAAGTTGAGACATCTATGAGAGATCCCATGTGATGGCTATGCGTCAGACTTTGGAGTGAGTTGTGATGACGTGTGGTCTCTTTTCTACTCCTCTGGACTTAGCTGAGATGACTTGAGATGGTCTCTTGCCTTGTACTCCTATGGACTTAGTTGAGTCAGCTTGATATGGCTCTCCAAATAGTACTCTTGTGGAATCGTTTAAGTTAATCTATTGAGAGAGACATCCCTATGGGTGAGAAAAGGTGGATGTGTCCCTAGTGGTTGAGCACTAGAGAATGTGTGGATCCCTTTCTATATTGTCTGAGAGTAAGATTTGTTGTAACCCTAATTTATATTGTGAAGAGTACAAGTTGGCCCCACCATGTAAAAGATAATTAATATTGTGTAATGATTAATTATATTATTCAGTTGAAGAGGTGGGTCCTATTGTGCCAATAGACACACCTATTATTGTGTCAATTCTTGTATAAATAAGAGGAGATCCCCATTGTGGATGTCACTCACTCTCACTTGTCATCTCATAATTTCAGCAACACTTTTATGGCTTAAGTGGGCATCTCGCTTGGGTGCAAGTTTCTAGGTTTTGTAATCACCCTATTATGTGCTAAGGTCTATGGTGTGGGGTATCTTCTCTAGAGAATATAGCAAAGGATTGTTGGGTTTTTCCCTTGGTTGAGAAGGGTTTTCCCAGGATAAACTCTTGTGTTCTTGTGCATGGTTATTCTTCTTGTGATCTTGCTTACTGCAACAATTGTGTATGGTATTGTTGCATTGTTTATGATTCAAGTACATGATAAATTGAAATAATCTACATGTGCATGAGCTAAGCCTTAAAATTCAACATCATTTAATGTCACTTGGTTAGGAGATATTATATTATTAAAGTGACATTAGGAAAAATAAAGTAACTTTAGATTAATAAGTTACTGAATTATTATTAAAATGACTTTTAATCCTAAAGTGAGAATTAGAGGGAAAATAAGGGTTATATTTGATTTAGTCAAAAGGGGAAAATTATAGAAGTTACATTTGATTTGGTAAAAAAGGGGAAATGTCTAGAAGGATTGATGTAGTCCAAAATGAGAAGTTCTAGAAGGCATGGAGGAAGGATCTAGAAGGGGTTGGAAAAGTATCAAAGAAGGTAACCCCCGAGTTTTCATTATTATGATTTGATATCTTATTGAGTGCTCTTGTAGCCAACATTTTTGTTGGGGTTTTGGACAGAACCCTTCCACCATTGGTTTTGTTTTGGTGTTGCAATATCCACCCTAGCTAGACAAGAGGGGAATCTGTAATATCCCTTGGTAGAGCCCCAGTTGTAATTATGAATTGTAAACATGTTTGTTAGGCTGGTGAGTCGAGTTATAATAAGCTAGAAGGCTTATGTGATGATTACGCCAGAAGACTAGGATGCTAAGGCCAAGAGCCTGTTTTGTATACGTAATTATGAAAAATCATTAATAAAAATATAAACATCATTATGTGTAGATCGACCATGAAGAAAGAGTGATGGGGGACTAAGCTTCCACAAGGTTGGGCAAGGGAAGGGGCTAAGTGTTTGGGCCTAGGGGCTAAGCTAGGGGGATTACCTTGAAAGGAATAATATTTTAATATTAATTCCTAAAGGATGAGGTGCACATGTTTTTGTTATCCTAAGTTCCTGGAAAGGGAACATAGGCTAAATGGAGCGCATGCAGCTCTAGGAAGACAAGTGTTGACTTGGGATCATGAAGTTTAAATATGAAGCATCAGTTGTGTTATGGGGGGCTTGAAATTCTTGATCCACTATCTAACCATGAACCAGGGCATCCATCAGGGATCTATGGAACGAGTAACTTGTGAGTCAAATCATGTTGGTAGTTCATTGGCCATTCTTCCATCCTTCTCTTGAGTTCACTAGGATCTTGGGCATATGAACCCGAGACCTCCGTCGTCTGACCTCAGGTTACCTACGTACGGTAGGAACCGTTGAGAAAATCACTCACAGGAAGGGGGTTTGCTTTCCATCCCCAATTCGTCATATGGCCTTTGTGTCTGCCCTCTACATAACCTCGCACATTTGAGAAACCTATAGGGGAGGGAAAATTCGACCTGTGTGTCCTGTGATCCCAGCCTATCTACTTTTGCAGAGATGAGTCTGTACCTGAACCATTTTTGGTTCGTTGCCATTTTTTTCCTGAGCCGTGTTGTGTCTTAATGTCCGCTCATTTCAATTTGCGGGTCCATAACCAATTCCTGTTGCTGTCGTCACCTGGATGTTAGTTGAATGTCATTGCGGTATTGCTTAGGAGATGAATTGAAGAAGGAGGTTGGTAGGCCTCTAAGAAACTCTCCCAGGTGAGAGAGTTTATTGGGAAGTGAGTTCTTCTGGAAGGGGGTCCCGTAGCAGCTAACGTACTCTAAGACTTCTGGTCCAGCCTGTTGTTGAAGCCCAATGTAAGGGAGGGGTACTAGCCGATGGACTTATATTAGTGAAGGTGTATCCTCCTAGAGTGGAGAAGGCATGTGGGGAATGAGGGTCTGTGGGTTATGGGCGTAAGTGGCTCTTGGGATAAAGGATCATTCATGTTGTTTTTTGCAACTTCCTTGATGTCCTTGCCAAGCCTAGAATTCCCTTGCTCGATGGAGTTTAGTCCCAGCTTGGGGGTGACCTACTGTTGAGAGTGATGAGAAATGTGGTCTAAGGCTCGGAGGTTCGTGGAAGGTTTTCACGCATTCGGTGTTCTTATAATAAAATATAAGTATCGTTTTATGTTCACTTACATGTTGTGAAATGGTACATATGTTGTAATTGATGAGTATTGTATGTGTATGTTGTATATGTTGCATGTGTAGGCTTATTGTTATTCCACGCAATAATATGCTATATATATGTAGAATAGTAATTCTATGTTATATGGATGTGTATGTTTTTCCGCAAGTATATTTGTGTGGCATAGCCAGTAGTTTAAGGCTAGAGTTGTCACAGATAAGAGCAGTAAAGGAAACATTTAAGATTTTTTTGGTAGCATTACCCAGCCTGTTGGTGGCTGGGGATGTTACAAAATGCCATCAGAGAATGGTTTTCAACACTGAGCCTAGATGTGCCATGTTAGTGGAAAATGAAGCAAAAGTTTCGAAGGAATTATTGTCAAAGTAGAAAAAAATCGACTTCAAAGCCAAGGTTTTAACGTCAGACCTGGATGGGCTAGATAAGTGGTCATTGGACCCAATATTTCAAGAGAAAATTGTGTCTGGAGGACCAATTTCGAACCTCAACACCTTCATGAGTGACAAGAAGTTAACTTGGATGTGTTAGAAGCTCAGGAGGAGTAGCGGTGTCATAAACCCACGAAAGAAGTAGTATTGGGCCTCAAAGTAATGTGGACCTTAGGATCTGTTCGGGAGGAGACTCCTTCATGACCATCAAATATGGTAATGTTGCGAGGATGTTAGCCGTGAATTAATTTTGCAATCCGCAGAGTAACATAGTCTGTTCTAAGTCGTAGGATATGTTCGTAAGGAATGGAAATCCCTTACTACCATCAGATCTAAGGAAGGTGTAGAAGGATTATCCTGGAAGCCCTTTGGACTTCGCGAATTTGGTGAAGTGGATGCAAACTAAGAGAAAGGATGAAGCCCAAAACTCTGAAGTCCCGAGGAGAGATCTACACCGTATATCTGGGAAGAATTCTTACCATTAGATCAAACCAAGAGCAAAAGATAAAGAGGTTCATAATTTTGGATTTAGGAAGATTGGAAGGAAGCAAGCATAAGAACTTCCGAAGTTAAAAACTCCGAAGTAACGTGGCATGGTGATGTCACTTGGTTTGACGTGGACACATGGATTGTGTGCCACGTGTCAGTGGGTTTTGAACTCGTAGAAGTTTGAAATGTTGTATGAAATGTGACACGTAACACTCATATGAATGGGCCATGTATCAGTCGCTAGTATTCCGCCACGTGGAACTCCATATGAGCATGGTTAGTGGAACTCGAGCTTACATAACATAGTTAAAGGACAAAGGACCCACACTGGCATTGATCACGATACATCCAATCAACAGCTAGGAGGAATTGCGGGGACCCAAGTTGCACATAAGTTAATTATCCAAGGCAGTCCCACAATCCAAAAAGGAATTTCACCGAGGGGTTACATGTCAGCCACAAGAGAATTTTGGGATGAAAGGAGGGTTTCTCCAAACCACCGTTGCATGCTCTCGCAATTGGAAAACGTTAAGAGATGTGACATAATGACGTGACCAAAGGTGATTGGGAATGTTCGGAGATTAATAGTTTGGATGTGTGGATGAAAGATCCTCCTAAGATCCAAAGTCTCGAAGACCCAAAGACCTAGAACTCAGACACCTAAGGTTCCATAGTAAGTGTCAACCTTCAAATGATGAGTAGACATGGATGGTTGATCCACCCTACTTCATGATTTCGGTAATCTGGAACTCCGAGAGATTATTGTGTGGTGCTTTGAAATATTCTTAAGCTTAAGGCCCGAGTAAGAACCTAGTGATCTAGCGTTTGGTCATGGCCCGTGATCACATGGATTCAGGACTGAGAGAAAGGGGCTAGTGCTCGAAAATGATTACAGAGCAAAGAAGAGATCAGAAAGAAAATGAAATATGACCATTTTCTTAAATCAGATTGGTTAATGAATGTTGTGGGATTTGTTAAGGAATGATGGCCTGACAAATTCCGGTTGACTGCATGTTGTGTTTGAAGAGTTCAATGAGTGTTAGAAACAAATCAATTTTTTCACACAGTGCTTAGGAGACACTCATTGAGATAATAGAAAATAATTTTTTTCAGCATTTAGTGTGTTTATGTATTTTTGTTCATTATTATGTTGTATATGATGTTCATGGTCTGAATGCATAAATTGTTGAAGTATTGAATAAATTTCAATTGTTTCTCTTCTTTGAGTTTTCAAGTGCAAGCAATGCACATTGTCCGCAAGGAGTGCATTGACAGAGGTAAGTTAACCTCAGAGAATCTTAAGAGAGATATCGTTGAACCTTCATCAACAGAAGTGTAAGGAGTGCACAAGAAGAACTCTGTGTTGAGTTCAGAGAGAGATAGATTCATTGAAAACTATGTAGGGCTCTATCAGGCGAGCATCGAGCGAGTGAAAGTGTGCACAGAGAGAACTCTTTGTCGATTTCATGGATAATACTATCAAAGGAATATACTCACAAAGTTGTTGAACACTCTATAGAAAACGCTCAGGAAGGTGTGCTTGAGTAGAAGGTTTTTAGGAGGACACAAAGTTTTCCTTTGAAAGGAAACAAAAGGGCCAAAACCCTTAGGAGACTGAGTAAAACAAAAATCTCAGAAGAGATATTGCAATGAGTGCATGGGAGATGGACTCATTCTAAGTCCTAAAGCTCAAAAGAGATAACTCTTACGAGAGAGAAGACGATATCCAGGAGGCGGACCCACAGGAGAAAGGTCAAAGGCCAAAGCCTTTGAACATTGAAAAAATCTTCCAAGGCGGAAGAAGTCAAAATCTCAAGAGGAGAAGTGACAACAACCGTCATATCAATTGTGGGGAGGAGCCTAGACCGTTAGATCAATGTCGAGGAGAAGAAATGAAGCGTAGATTAGAGGGACAAATATCATTCGTTAGGTCAGAGCACAAAGGACCAGCAACCATTGGATCCAGAGGTAAGAACACAAGACTTAACCCTTGTGTGCGTAGGAGAAGTGGACTTCTCAAAGTCACGAAGTCCTGAAGTGATTTGGAACCATCTGATTATTGAGGACAAGTGTCAATAGATCTTCCACTCAGGAAGATTTTCATACGAGGAAAAATAGATAGTTGAGAGTTGAAACTCCTGAGGGCTGGAGAGATGGAATCAACTGTAGTCATTGATTTCGAAGGGATCTACATGTCGATGGATCATGTAGATCTAGGATTGCGTGTGGAAGGAGGAAAGAAGGTAGAAAAGGGGATATTGATAGCAATTGTTTATCGCGAATCATCTCCAAGGGATTGGAAATCGACGGACGAGCTGGATTGCGGGGCCAAAACTTTCTCGGATGTTAAAAATCTGAGAGCAAGCTGCAATTTATACCACAGTTTTAATAAAGTGATACATGGCAGCTCGAGGTGAATTGCGGGGCGAAAAAAGGGTTGGCCTAAAACCACTCTTGCCCATGCCCGCAATCACAGTTTTCCATGAGTTTATAGCCCAGGGTCATATGAAGGAAGGGGATAATGATAAAGGAAACTTGACATTTCAGAAGCGTGCAGACAAAGGGCACAAGTATCACTGGACCTGCGCCTAAAGGAGAAAAGGGGGCCTGCGTATAATTGTTTTGGGTTCAATCACGAGTTGATGAGTCAATCCAACTCAACATTTGAAAGATCCTTTCACCGAGAGATTAGTAGAACCTGCTAAGGTAGGGGCACTGCATTGAAAAGTGCTCAGAGAAGAAATAGTCATATACAGTGACTACAATGAGAGCACAAGAAGATTCAGGAATCCAGGAAGAATTGAAGACTTCTAGGTTCAACAAGGAAAATTTGCACATGGGAAAGAAGTTGCTACAATTTC
>ML793617.1:39763-54810 GCA_009831015.1 Picea engelmannii | reverse complement strand
ATGTGTGCATTTATGGGAAGCATGATAAGTTGCAGCCATTTATATTTTGTATTCAACTCTTAAGTAACCATATGTTTTGAGGTTATACTTATGTTTGTACTGGAAGGAGAGTTGAAGAGTCCTATACATGCATTTTTTTTTATCTATGTGTAAGCAGTGAACCTGGTGATGGTTCATCATGAGTGATTCATGATTGTGACATGACAGTGTATCATGTTTGTCGACTTGTCAGTTTGGGAAGGTTGATGTTTCAATGAGTCTCGACTGGTGTTGATGATTTTTCTGACGACTATGTTGTGTCAATCGTGTTGTTCGACTTGTGTTTAGTCGATGGTGTTTATTGACTTGAAAGTTGATTTTGAGAACGCCATGTACTTTGATAAAGTACGAGATGCGACAGTTGTTTGTTTGAAGAACAAAAGATTTTGTTGGCATCATTTTTCAATCTTGTATGATTTGTTTTCAAGATTGATGTTTTCTTGACTTGTGACAAGATGTCGCAGGAAGTTTTTGAAGCCATTGGAGAGCTGATTTTTGTTGATGCCAAAGATTTCGAAAGAAGGACTTGATTCTCAGTGGGAAGGTTGGTAGTCTTCCAGGCACAGGGAGAGCAGTGGGTCAACAGTAGCCAGAGAGCAGTGGTTGAAGGACAGAGCTATTTGCAGTGCCCGGCATGTCAGACTATTCAGGTGAATGTCGAAAAGATTTTGATATAACTTGAAAGCAGATTGATGATCATAAGCTTTTGTGGGTCCAAAAGCCTTTCAGTGGGAAGGTGTGATCAAAATCTGGACCAGGGGTCAAATTTTAGCCCAAAAATCAACGTTCTCGGAATTGCCTCAAATAGGACGTGAGAATAGCCCTCGTCGTCACGAATCCAACGCAGTTCGTTTTGTCTCAAACGGACGTCGGGAGAGAAAGATATAGCGATCTATTCGGAAAGTCAAACAGGTAAAAAAAGTGTTGACTGGGCAGTCCGTACAGTCTGTACGGCCACGTGGCAGGGTTGTACCATTATGATGATGTGGCAGTTTGATGACGTGGCACATTTTCATTGGATGATTGTTGGCATATCGGATGTTGACACGTGTTCAGGTGTTGGAAAATAATACGAGGACACGTGGCCCAATCGGAGGGCGCCACGTGTCCCCCTCATTTTTTGGTTTGTGTGTTGATTCAAAAACTTGTGGAGCCAACCAGATTTGAACCAGCGACCTCATCCACACATAACGACTTCGCATTGACCACCCGACCATTGGGCCACGGGTATTGCTTGTTAATGTTATGGCGCGTTATTTATTTAAACTTGATTTTTGTTCCCGTTGGCGGGGGGACGGGCCGGGGCTTGGCCCCGGCCTGCGGTCGTTTGCTATATGATATGACCATTACCCAACGGAATGGCGCACGGGTTCAATACACGGTAATATTATATTGTATTAACCATATGACTATTGGATTGTAATATGCACGCGCATTTTGTGGTTTGAACATATATAGCGCGGGGTTTATGTTTATTAAACCATAGTTTATACCATATTTTATATAACCGTGTATTGTTTATATGTGCGGGAAATGTAATGTGGTTTGTAAACGGTTATGCGCGGGGTTTATTGTACATAGCCCACGGTTTTGATATGTGACCGTAATGTGTGCGGTTGTAACCGTTGGAGCGCGCGGGAGTGGTTACAACCATTTTATAACGGTTTAGCACCTTTTGTTTTTAGCCGGAGGTCACATAGACCACATGCCCGAGAGCTAGGCGGTTGGGGGCTGGAGGCGCCCTAACCGTCCTACAGTTTGCACGGTTATTCGAAACCGCTTGGTGCTGGGTTTAAACGCGTGTTTTGGAGCGTGTTCCAGGTACATGCACACAGAGGTGTGTTTTGTAGAGCCAGTTCCAGCAAAGCTTGACGGAGAAAAATGGAGGAGGCCTAACTTCTTCATCGTTTGGCCAATTGAGGTGTCGTAAAAGCCCAGCCAAGGGTTTTTGGACGTGCTAGATCCATTGGTGCCATTTTCACAGCCATTTGAAGACTCTTCATGCAAGTTTTTCACCGTTGAAGTTTCAGGAAGCTCTAGGGAACTTTCAGCCCTCTTTGATGGAGGACATGGTTTGGTGAGCCTATATTTGTTTTCAGTGATTGAATAATCATTTTTGGCTAATTGATATGCTCTTAACACATTGGGACAGGTTTCAGAGGTTGTTGAGGACTTTTACAGGTGTTTTTTCCAAAGAGAAGCTCAGGGAAGCTTATGGCCACATGTAGAAGAGGTCATGCCCGGATGAGCCATGATCCGTTTGTAGAGTTCTATTAGTCATTTTTGGGGTTTTTATGTGTTCTGATATCAATGGTACAGTTTGTTTTTCCATTGGAGTTGAGAAGCAGCTTGTAAAAGAACTTTTGACTAATTAATCCCAGAGAGCCAAGTCCATTATGGAGGCTCAAGGAGATGTAGCCCGTAGGGGGGTGAACTCCTTTATCATGCTGTGATTGTTCTGAGTTTGATGGTTTGTTTGCTGCAAGTTGTGTTGCTATGTATTTATTTCAAGTACATACATAACCATTTAAAAGAACATTTGCTCACACATAAGCATTTACAAGAGGAAGCACGAACTTAACACATAAGTTTATATTGCATATTTATACACATGAAGCAAGGTCCTATAAAGTTTATTTTAATGAAGTAGGGGTGCTTGCATAGCATAACAAGTCAGCCTTCTATTTTCAGATCACTGCTGGCTCCTAGAAAATCAAAGGGTGGTGGTGCAAGTGGTCGGTCGTTGTTCCAAGGTGATCATCGATGAAAATGGTAGAATTTCCTCCTAATTGGGAATCATTTCCTCTTCCACTAAAAAAACTTCGTGGAGACCCTCTTTGTTTGATTGAAGGGGCTCTAGTTGAGTCGCCTCATGCCAATTCTGATCAGAGGAGGGTGAGTGGTCCGAACTTCCGCTTGGGATGAGAGTGGGAGAGGTTGGTCCCGGGGGCTTGTACCTACCAAATCGACTATAATAGGTTGGCCCTCGCCGAGACTTACCTCTCTCATGAGGCATGGCTAATCAGAGCACAGGGCAAATGGAATCAAAAGCGGTGCGAACATGAGATAGAGGATGGAAATCCATGGCATGGAGGAAAACAAGTAGAATTAGACCGTGAACTGCGACGAAATGCCCAATATAGGACTCCCCAAAGGACGATAAGAGCAGGAAGATGGTCGATTTGATGGATCTGGTAGGAATAAATTCTAGAGTAATGACCATTCACTGTATTGTACTGGTGTTGAGGAGACGAACCTTAGTCTCCATTAGGACCCAACACACTAAGCCTCAGTACTAGTGAAAGCTCGACATCACGATTGGACAGGGGAGGAGGGTGGTAGCGAGGGGCCTTAACTTCGTATCCGCTCCATTTTTTGATGCATGTGCTCCATGTGTCAACCCATCCGGGGAATTATAATTAATAAGATTATGATGATGATTAACATCTAATGAAAACATTAAGAGAAATTTCCCAAGATCGCCATAATTTTGTTGAGTAAGGTTAGGAAGGTTGGTAGTCTAACATACCTTTTGAAATTGAGATATAATATGGGTATATAGGTATATGATGGACACTCTAAGCGAAGGTTGTTTTCATATTCAACCCTCTAAGTGTCACAGATATGATAGATTATTTCAGCCTAGGGAATTTTGGGAAGTGTCCCACTCTTAGTTTCGCTATGAAGCTCTTGAGAATTTGTTGTTATTTTAGAAATGTTGATTTTTTTATTTACATCACTCAAAACATAGATATATTTTTGATCTTATAGATTAGGGTTAAACACCTCCTCATAATATATTGATTTTATTTTTCCCTATAAATCATTTTCGCACCACAATTCGAAGGTGGTTTTGGATGGAGTTTGAAGCAATTTTGGTAAGCCTCTTGTCTTCCATTTTGATTAAATTGTTCTTATGAAATAAATATTTATTCATAACAATGCTCTTAATGGGGGAAAGAATCACTGCTATGAGGAGGATAGGATATGGTGTATTTCCTTTAATTTTGAGATTACAAGTAATAAAATTATTTTGGATCCGCTCTATCTTTCTCCATCATTGTATAGAGATATTGCAGCCCCAAACTTCACATCAATACAAAATAACAAGTGTAACAAGAATCTCAATGGTGAGATTTTTCTTATCTGATAACCAAAGGTCTACTGATTTATAAACATTTTCAAGCCCATAATAAGCTTTCCACGTGTCATTTATCATTTTATCAATACTATAGTTCCAATTGAGCTTATGATGAATATCGATTCTACGATATTTGTATGAAGGAATTTCCTCCAAGTTTTTTTTATATATGAAAGTATCGTAAGTGATCTGATTGGATTTAATTATCATAACTTTCATTTTATTGGTATTAACATTCATACCCATATTGGAATATAAATCTTTGATGATTCTTAATTTATTTCCAATGTCATAAGGACTCCTCTCCTTAAGATAAATATCATTAGTGTAAAGAAGAAGAGTGATTATTTCCTATTTCAAAGGCTCATCCTTGGCACATTTTTCCACAATAAAATGACTTGATATTTTATTTTCACCATATTTCATAGTAAGTCCCGGGTATTTCACATGTTTCTTAGTGAATGTGTGTTGACGTGAATTTTTATATATAATGTTCCTTTTTTATCTTATTTTTTTGGCCAAAGATGTGTATTCCTCCAAGCAGGTCGAACTTCAGGAGTAAGGGGCACCAACACCCTAGAAACAAGGGATTTTTTCTCCCTCAAGGAGCTTCCAACATGATCAAGGGAAATTGTCCCTACCTGCCTCCAAGACTAGTCTTTATGCATTAATGACCAATTTCGATCAGTAGTAGCTGAATATATAGATGTAAAGGGTTGTGATTCCTCATTTACTCATTTCTCTCTTTGATTTGGGAAGGGAGGTCGAACTCTATAGTTATATATTGACCTCTAGTACAAGAGAGAAGGAGGAGACATATAAAGAATTTTTTGAGAAAGTATTGTATGGGGATTTTGTGAAGACTTTTGTTGAGAGCTCATATCTTTCCTTCTCTTGATGTATTATTGATATTTATGAAATAATTTTTTTTTTCTTTTGGTCCATTAATTTTTCTTTTAGGCTCCTTGTGCTTCTTGGGTAATGCCCATCCAAGAGGGCTCAAGTACCCTATTACAATTTATGTAGTGTTCATGCATGTTGGATAGAATTTTATTTTCATTTGATGTTTAATATATCTTTGCATGATTAGTCCCAACTTTTGTTAAGATTATCACTAACTAGCTTGTTACAATAGGCATTGTGTAGAAATGTTCAATAGCCTTTTGAAGCACTCTTAGCTTCCTCCCAAGGCCACAAAATTTAGATTGAATCCATTTATTTATAGTCTATCATTTTTAACACTTTTAAAGACTTACTCTACCTTCTATAACCTCATTTTGCTTCATGTAGGAGTTTCCTGAAGAAACTATAATGTTCCTGTAGAACTGCACAATTCTTGTAGAAATATCCTATAGGTTTGTTTCAACTTCATATTTTGACTTAGATTAATATTATTTTCATGAAAGCATCAATAAAAAATAAAAAGACATTTATATTTCTATTGATCAAAGGGTTAGACAATTATCTTGTTTTATTCATGCATTAGTGTATCTTTACTTCTATTACAACTTTCTGTCACAACTTAAATTGAGTTCATGTTCTTTCTTCAGTTTAATATTATTGATTCAATATTATTTAATTTAGGTAGAATAAATTATTTCCATGCAATCTAGATTAGTTATACTTTCAGATTGGTTTGTTTCCTTCATCTAATAGTTCAGAGTTGTTTTCTATCAATTTATTTTCCTGCGGATTTTAATCCTTTGATCAGTCGCAAAAATTTGCTACTAACAAGTGAATATTGAATACATAGTTCATAGTGATGCAGACCCCCTACCTTAGTAGGGTCCACTGACATCTCGTTCTCTGGATCACTCTCTTCCCTAGAACAAAATGGCTCTTTGGGCTCATGCTGGAACCCTTTGAATGAATCCATAGGTCCCTTCGTCCTCTAGCACGGGCCTTGACAAAACCTACACACTCACCTTTCAATGCTCTTCTTTGTTCTAAACCAAGACACCTTTTGCAATTCGGGGTTTCAGGACTCCTGCATGTGAGCTCTCCCAGGCTCCTTGTCCTTCCCACTCCCGATATCTGAAATGCCGAAAAAGGATTAACGACTCTGGATCCTCCCTTAGCGCTATCGGATTTTCGCGATTTCAACTGCAACGATTTTTTATCCTTCAAACTCCTGGACCCTGAAATGCCGAAATCTACCCATGACCATGGTCCACTTTTTGAGATTTAGGAATTCACGATTTTGTGATTTCGGCTACAGATAGTTCTTGGTTCTTCAATCTCCCAGACCCAAAAATGTTGAAAAGGCTTAACACCAAAGTGCTACCGGCTTTTGCGATTCGGGGAATCGCGATGTAAGTGTTCACCTGTTCTCTGTCTTTCAAAATATCCGGTCCACAAAATGCTGAAATCTCTTTATTTTGAGAGATCAATGCCCCAGGCCCTTCTGGAACCAACCACTACGACCCCACTGGATCGATGGCTCAAAATATTTCAGGCCTTTCCCCGAAACCTTGACCACTTTCCACGTGTCCTCCTTGATGGACGGTCCTGGTCCTTTCGGCGACTTCTACGAAACGTCGACCAGTTTCCATGTGTCCTCCTTGATGGACGGTCTTGGTCCTTTTACGAATTCTCCTTTCGCGGTTTTTGGAGACTCTTTACTCTCGGTCTCCCGGTGTCCAAATCCCCGAAATGTGGGTCTCTTGAGATGCGTCCTCTGAGATGGACGGTCCCGATGATTTTGGGACTTGATGAGTCCTCTACCTTCTGCTGTTATGAGGCTTAACCCTCGCGCACCTTCTTCCAGATCCGAAGGCTATCGACTCTTCGTGCTAGCTCTGACGGCTTTGATCTTTTTGGGGTTCCACCAGTCGAGAGTCCCACACTATTGGCCCTTTTACTCCCAGTTGCCGAAATGCCAAAATGTCGAAAGCTCAAGGCGCTTAATCAACGTCTCACAATGCCCTCTAGATCTATGGTCAGAGCTCTTCCTCATCACTGACCTCCTTGTAACTCCACTTGATCCAACATCTTGTGGTATTTCATGACTCTCCTCGATATTTCGCCACCGTCCGTTCAGATCTTTGAGATCTCCTCTCCTCGATCTACATAGTGTTAAAGTATGTGATCCTACCTCAAATCGGACGGTCCGCAGGATTCTCCACCATGATCCAATGCTCGACGACATTCTTCCTCCTGAGCTTTTACTCACTTCTGACTTAGAATATTTTCTAAGTCTCGAAGGTCTCAACCTTTGATTCTTCCTTTTGTGAGCCCGGTTCCTTTGGGTCTCATCTGCATTATAGAAATGCTTCCCTTCCTGAGCTTAGTCAACTCAGAAACTTTGAAAGGTTTCTTGACCTTCTACTCCTTTCTTCAGTTGCTTTGTGCTCAAAGGCATTGTTCCTCCTAAGCTTCAGGACTTAGAATAAGTCCACCCTCGCACACTCCTTGCGCTGCTAAGATTTCCTCAATCTTAGGTCCAAAGTATTTCTTGAAAAGAAATGTTTCATGCCCTCTTGGTGCTCCTTTTCTCAATGCACACCTTGGAGATCCTACAGAGTGTTCAATAACTCTGGTTGTCTTCAAACTTGACAAAGATTTCTTCTCGTGCACACTTGCACCGACTCAATGCCCGCCTGGCAGAGCTTCTACAAAACCTCCAGAGATTTTGTCTCTTCTCTCTATGCCTTCCCCTGCACAGCTCGTCCTCCAAGGTGTTCAACAACCTTGAGTCTCCTCCTTGATTCTATGAATCCTTCTGGTGTGCATTCCTTGCACGTTCTTTCTGACTCCACAGAGCTCAGATGCGCACTCCTTGCGCTGGCTACAGAACTTCCAATGTTTTGTTGTGAATTCCTTGCACGGCCTAAAGAACCCAAATAGAAATCGACAAACTCACAAACAAATAGTAAAACTATCTATAACATGTATCTATATCACAGAAGTGACATTCAAATGCATAAACATACACAGACAATTCACGGGCAGGAAAAAAAACTACTCTTTGTATTAATCTCCCAATGTATATACAAAATGTGTTTTTACAAAAAATGGGCTACTACCGAGTCTCAGTTCTCTCCCTCGATATCTCTCTACCTGAGAATTATCCTATTCTCCCTCTCTACTCTACTTCTCTAGAAAGTCATTACAAAAGAGGGCTCTCTTGAGCTTATCCTCATCCACCGCCTCGATGCTATCGCTATCTTAGAGAGACTCCTACGACTACGACTACATTACACAAAAAGAAGTCACAAACCTGATTGATCTGGACTTAGCTGCAGGTAACCGTTAAAGGAAACCTCAACCACTACCTACACAAAGGCATGATCTGGTCTCTATCAGCCTTACAACATTAAATTCAAATTCAAATTTTGAAAAACAAGAGGGATTTGCCTCTCCCTTTCATGAATGCGCGTTAGATGTGCTGGTTGGCTGGTGCTTAAGATGAGTTGGAGCGATGCTCCTACATCACACTCCTCAACTGGAAAAATCATGAGCTCCTGCTCATGATCTCCTCTTCTCCAGTGTTGAAATCCACCTAGATCCCAAACTTTCCCTTGGAGCATCCTTTGTCTCCTCTCCAACTATGTTGTTGTTGTTGTTGTTGCTTCTTCTTCCCTGCTGCTCTTACAGGCTCCCTTCTGCTCAACTTCTCATTGCTGGCAATCTCTGCTGCTGAACTCAACATCAACCTTCTAATTTCTTCAATTACCCTGTCCAACTACTCTAGTGGCTAGCTCTCCTTATGTAGTCTCCTCAGTTGCACTTCTTCTTGGAAAATGGGTCGATCAACTAGATCTCCCATGCCATCTTTTTCCTTTGTGGCCTCAACTTGCCATCATGCTGCAAAATTCATCTGTGCAGTATTATTTTCTTGACTGACCTACTGTTCAGTCAC
Organism: Picea engelmannii; assembly: GCA_009831015.1. Taxonomy (NCBI): domain Eukaryota; kingdom Viridiplantae; phylum Streptophyta; class Pinopsida; order Pinales; family Pinaceae; genus Picea; species Picea engelmannii. Next base: position 45,769 of record ML793617.1, on the reverse strand, counting down.
CTTCTCTGACAGATTAGCTTCTGCCATTTCCCCTTGTGCTGGTTGAATTCTAGCTTCCTCCAGCTACTCCTTAGACTGGAATTCTCCTTCATCTTCTGCTACATGCCTCAACACTGCAGTTATCATCTGTTCAACTCCCTGGCTGAAAATTCTGAGTGATTCCTCAAAATGATCATCTGCTAACATCTTCATGACTTCCTCCTCGTGGTAGCCATAGGCTGGCTCTGGATTGTTCAACGAATCCTCCAACATCTCTAACTCCATTTCCCATGGAGTGAGCATCTTATTTGCATGCTCCTCTTCTGTTGGGGAAAATATTAGTGTCTTCTCCTCCTCTCCCTCTATGACAGTCACTGTTGATTGTCCTTCTTCTTTTGTTTCTTCTGCAACACATACTCTGGCCTCAACTAAGCTACTTGGTAGGAATACTTCAATTCCCCCAATGATCAGAATGCATTTCTGACTTTCCTTCATCAGCACTCCTTGCTGATCCGAACTCTCCTCTGAGTTCATGAGACTTTCACATAGCCTCATCTTTTCCCCATTGCCCACTTGGCATCCTGAGAATTTTCTATTGCCCACCTGGCAGTGTATGAGACTGATTGGTCCCATCTCATTGCCCACCTAGAAATCTGAACTTTCACCACTTCCCCCTTGGCAGTATGTGAGACCTTCTGCTGATCTCTTCCCATTGCCCACCTAGCAACTCGAAAGTTCACTCCTGCTCACCTGGCAGTTTATGAGATCAATCGATCCCATCTCCATCAACACTCCTTGCTGACCTGAACTCATCCCTGCGTTCATGAGACTTTCAGACAGTCTCATCTACTCTCCCTTTCCCACTTGGCGATATGGGATTTCTGCCCTGCCCACCTGGCAGTTTACGAGATCTTCAACTAATCTCATACCATTTCTCTCTTGGCAATATGAATTTTCATGGCTGTCCTCCTGACAGTCTATGAGATCCTCTAATGATCTCATCTCATTGCCCACCTAGCAATTGGAAAATTCATCTTTGCCCTCCTGGCAATTTATGAGACCTGAAATTGATCTCTCTTCCTCATCACTGAGGGTTTCTCCAACTTTTGGCTCACAGATGCAAACCATCTATGTGTCACTAAGGATTTCAACATACCTCAGCCGTATTTTCAACAACCTTCGTTGTCTTTTGGCCAACAACTCCTTGACTGACCACTTCACTTTCTTTTTCATGGGCCATTCATACACCCATCGTGTTCTTGCACTCTATTTCATTTGAAATGCAAGCTCCTCCATCCTCTCTCTTATCTCAACAAGTTCTTTATCCATATAAACCTTGCTCTTCCTCTGTTGGCGGTAATCTCTTTGACCATGCTTATGGCCTTCAGTAGCCATTTCCATCTTTCACCTGCCCTCCTGGAAAGTGTATGGATCACTCTACATCTGAGAGCATCTCCATGTCCTCCTACAACTCACCTAGTTGTCCACCATTTGTTTCACACTTGCAAGAATCTTCACAGAGCATCATTACTCTGTCTCCTCCTTCACCTGTTGTCTCCTTCACCTAAAGTCTATAGAAAAAAATATCATCTCTGATACCACATGATGTAGACCCCCTACCTCAGCAGGGTCCACTAACCTCCCGGTCTTTGGATCGCTCTCTTCCCTGAACCGAAATGGATCTTCGGGCTCCTGCTGGAACCCTTTGAACGAATCCACAGGTCCCTTTGTCCTCTGGCACAGGCCTTGAGAAAACTTACGCACTGACCTTTCAGAGCTCTTCTTTGTTTTGAAACAACACACCTTTCGTGTTTCGGGACTCCTGCATGTGAGCTCTCCCAGGATCCTTGTCCTTCCCACTCCCGGTATCCGAAATGCCGAAAAGGGATTAATGGCTCTGGATCCTCCCTTAGCGCTAATGACTTTTCGCGATTCGGGGAATCGTTATTCTGGTTGCAATGATTTTTGATCTGTCAAATACCCGGACCCGGAAATCGAAATCTACCCATGACCACGGTCCACTTTTAGGGATTTTGGAATTCACAATTTTGTGATTTCGGCTACAGACGGTTCTTGGTCCTTCAACCTCCCGAACCGCTATAAGCCTTTGACACAGACTAATAGCATTTAATTTCAAATTTGAATATGCGTTTCAATTAAGATAAACAACATTTAATTTGAACGTTAAATGCATAACCATGCATCCGAACCCAAGATAAAGTACCTTTAACTTGCCTTACGCAAAAAAATTGTATTTTAAGATGTGGATGACAACCCTCGTATTGTGCAGAGTTATTTCAATGCCCAACGACTACTCAAACTTCAAATATTTTATGATGGTAAATGATAACTTTATTTATTTATATTGTAATCTAGGTTGATGAGTGTGGCAAACTGCCCACCTCGCCAATCTGAGTGTAGAATGTCTAAAAAATGGTTTCCATCACTAGATTCAGGTGCCACCGTCTACACCGTCCAAAAGTTGAGGGCTCTCCCTGCCATGACAATTGGCTTTGGCCTATCCTTTTTACATTTCGGCCTTACGACATTAACAGAAGCTCCCCGAGCTGTTGTTAAAAGATGCCTTTATTTTCCCAATGGTTGCTTTTATCCTCCTAGCCATTTGCAAAAGCTTTGCACAGTTTGCACAAAGTTATGAGAGTCGAAGGATTTCGAAGGCTTAAAGACGCTAAAAAATGTAGAGATTTGAGGAATTTATGTGAATCAAATACATCGTAGCGTGCTTCTTTGACAACTTTCGTACTTTATTTGAAAGGGAAAAAAATCAATATAACAATGTTATACTTTGGAAAATTGTTTAAATTTATAGTCAAACTACTTACTCAATGGAATTAATGTCAAATCAATAGCAAACTCATTGCTATAGTCCTGCTTTGATGGGGACTAATAAATAAAAGAATATAAGTAATAAGTAATTTCATCTATTGAAACATGTATTGAACTAGCATGGTCTAATAAAAAAAAACACAATTTAACCATCTAACAAATTATTATGGTTAGGGAAATTGACATTGTAATTAAAATTAAAAGAAAATTAAATTATAATTAAAATTAAAAAAAAAAAATCTATATTTCAAAAACATTTACAAATAACAAAATAATTAAGAAAATTAAAAATTCCATAAGAAATAGAATTGTAAATTAAATTCTTAATTTTTTAAAATTTTCATTAATTTATTTTTTAAATGAATTTCTTAGTACATTAAATTCTTTATATAAACGTTAATGAATTCTTTATATAATGTGCATAATGAATTCCTCCATGCATAATGTGTATATTAAATTCCTATATATTCTTGAATTTGAACAAAGGAATATTAAGGGTAGATATTTATTTACAATCTCAAGCCTACTAGTATATGTAATTAAGCATATGCATATCAATGACAGAGATTTATTTATTCTATGGTCAAATATGCCTACAGTGTGCCTGTAGTACAAGATTATAAAATTATAACTTATTATCATATGCCATTGAAATATGTATACCAATAATTATAAAATTTAATTTTGGAATGTTGAAATTCCTCTATATTATTCCATTTTAAAAATATAAAGATGTTTCAAAACTCAAATCACACAGGTATCACTCTACTATATTATAATAGAATAAATGATTATGCTCAGGCTCGTAATCTAGATTGAACCAATCCAAGAAAAGTCGTGAATACAAGAATATAATGTCCACCCTTGTGCCCTAGATTGAATCAATTCAAGAAAAGCAATGGATTAAAAGAGATTTCTGGAATAGAAATATGATTTATGTTTCTTTCTAAATTTAACAATAATATTATCCTCAACAACACTCACTATAGTATACTATAGAATAAATGAATGTGTGGTTCCCTACATAGAACCAATCCAAGAAAAACCATAAATTAAAGGGTATTTCAGAAATATTGAGTAGGAATGTACCTCTAGTTGTAGTTGTTCTGAAAGGGTGGAGGAATTAGAGGACCCAAGTTTGGAAGCCATTGTTTCTATCTACTTAATCCTTGGATTTGGTGGTAGCCTGGTAGGGTTTTCTGGTAGCATAAATGAGAGTCTTAGAGTAAAGTTGGAGGAAAGATTCGAGAAGATGGGCTCCACCCTTGGAATGTGGACACCTTGATTGTTCATTTACTCCCTCAACTAATCCTGGTGCCATCAACCTAACTGTGCAAGAAAATTGTTCACCATGTTGCCCTAAGAACACAATCTTTAATATAACTATACTATACAAATATTGAATTTTTTTTTAAATATATATTCAATGACAAATAAAAACCTCATAATAATAATAAAACATTAATAATAATATATATTGAGATATATATTATACAATTTAAATATTTTAAATTTAAATTTAACCAATAAATACTTATAAGGTGTTTCTTGTGGGTGGTTAATGTAAATACCTACTATAGATTTTGACACGTAATCTACGTGTTTGGAATTTTAATGCATGTCATTATTGACATGTAGATTTTTTTTACAGGATGTCAAATTCCAACCCTGGGCAGGTGTTATTGTGCGGCTCGTTCATTCCTATTTTTCTAGTGTAGTGCAACTGCAATGAGGATAAGATAAACTCTTAAAAACCCTCCATCCAAATTTGGAATGACTCAGAGATTTATGCATTCATGTGTGCACTATTAGTATTAATATTCATATGTTTTTTTGAATTTTGCTACTATGCATTCATTAAATATTGATTGTGTAATTAATTTAAATTCTTGAACGACGTGAAGGCCATAATGGCCTCAAACTTTTCAACCAATGACAATTTAAAAAAATAAGTTATTTATAGATTAAAAAAAATAAAAAAAATTGTATTTCTTATGTAAAACATTAGGTTTTCCATGGAAATTTTTTAAGTCAATGGAAATTAATATCAAATCAATGACAAACTCATTGTTATAGTTAAAAAGAGATTAGCATATTTTCCATAAAACTAATTTTTGGGAAATAATTTTAAAAATTTTAAAAGCTTTTTTTTACCTTCATAAAATCAATAATATACATTTAGCATTATTGAAATATGATGTTTACTATAAGTTTTTATAAATAAATTAATAATAAAAATTAAAAAAATTAAACATTAAATTTGAAATCTTGTCTTATTACATATAATATCCTTGTTTTTTTTATTTTTTTTACATCAATATATACTCCAATTATCTTTGTATATGAAATTACAATTTTATTATGTTATGGTAGATATTAAAAAGAAAAAATTTAATATATTATTTGTTTCAAATATTTTTTTTATGGTAATATAATTCAAATTTGTTGTTACCCTAGCAATGTTAGGGATTGATGTTCTTATCTAACCAACAAATTATAATTTAGATAAATACAAAATTAAAATAAAATAATAATTTATAAAAAAATTATAGGAAAGGAAAAAAAATTGTCACCCCTCTATAATTATTAAATGTTCCCATAAGAAAAGATTCTCAAAAATCCATGCAAATAATTTATTTATATATTTTTTTTCTTTTCAATATTATTACTACATTATGTTTTTATTTTATTTTTTGTATATTTATATTCATATTTTATTATTTATATATTTAATGTTTATTTTTGGCAGAAACTACTTGCCATACAACACTTATTTCACATAAAAACACACTCACATAAAGTAAAAACAAAAAAACAAAAAACAAAACCATGCACTTAGTAAACTCAATGGCACACAATATTTTCAAACTTGCATGTATTTTTTTTAGCTACCAAGCTAGTACTTACAAGTGCATACATTTTAAGTAAGAAAATATAAACGTATTCAATAGAAAGTGTCTACATGGTAAGCATATTAAAAAGTTTAAGACTGTACAAATGTATTGATAAAAATTACCCATTAATCAATGGAAACTAAAATCCACATCAGGTAACTATACTGCTACACATAAATTATTATCCTAATAAAACTATTTACTTTTCACATATAGAAAACTACTAAATTATATATAACAAAATCTCTCAATTTTATATAACTAAATCACACTAAATGTCAGATAA
>ML793616.1:498857-517215 GCA_009831015.1 Picea engelmannii | reverse complement strand
TTTTTTAAGAGCAATTAAAAAAAAAATGAATTGGCTACCAACACGCAACAAGCACATCGAGATACACATGCACTTCATCAAAAAACTCATTCATGATCAAGTTATTGAAGTGCTCTTTTTCCTTACAGAAGATCAAGTTGCAGACATTTTCACAAAGTATCCTACAGAAGCGAAGTTTTGCAAACTTCAATCTATGTTAGGAGTTCATGAAGTTGTCATTAAGGGGGGATAGGCTCGAATGCCTCTTTCGTTCTCCTATTGTGTCAACATTGTAAATCCTTCAATCCTATCCCAAGTTGTTCTTCAGGGGGGATGTTAGTATACTTAGACACATAGGAGTTATTTAAGATCTACTTGGTCTAATGTGTCATTAGGTAAAAGTGTGTTTCTTAGTGTGTTTCTTTATTATGCATTAGTATGCATTTGTAGTTAGGAAATATGATGGTCACGATATGTTCCCCACATAGAGTGATATGACAGTTCATACTCTCCTTGATATTAACAACCATTGATCTATGGCTTAACACCCAATTGGTCCATGATCTCTATTTAAAGATCATGGAGGATCATTTGTCGATGATTGATTATGAGAAGCTCTATTGTAAAATTTCTCTGTAATCTTTTTCTTTTGCATTAATAAACTGCTCCAAGTGGTTGTGTTGGCTAGGGTTGTGGATGTTTCCTCGTAGGGTTTTTACCATGTGAAACATCGGTGTGTTGATATTTTATCTGGTTATGTGAGTGGTTACTGAAGGTGTTCTTTATCTGTTGGAATACCTGTGTTGTCGAACAAGGTAATCTGGGAACACTTGTTTAAACTTATCGTCGATCGTCGATCCTTGATACATTTTCAACATCGGTAGGGTAGGACCTATTGTTAAAATGCTTATCTAATTAAACCTCGATTCCAAATAACACGATTAAACAAAGACGCCAATCTCAAATGCCACCTGTCTTTTCCATGTAGGCATTTCGTACAACCTAGTTTCATCCTGAGTCACCTTAGGTTTCCTTGTGTCCTAGTCACACTTCCAAGTCAACATTTCCACATCAACATTGTACAACAAGATGGATCGATGTCGGAGTTTTTTCCAAGAGGTATCAATGAACATTATCTAAAGAAAAGTGTTGACTCTTTATCCACCCGTTAAATTAGTGGAATGATGGGACATTTTCAGCACAAAATAAGATCAGATTCTGCCATTTAATAGGCCAATTAGTGTTTCACTCTGCATACGTTTCTATCCCGTGCGTTGATCGAACAATGTGAATTTGAAATTGTCAATGAACCACATTATAGATATCTCCTCCACCACCAACCTACGAATGCATTTAATCTTGAGCATGATGCGGATTTGACGACAAATTTTGTAGAACTGCACTTACACCCCGAAATGAAGAATTGATGCAACAAGGTAATTATCATCTCCATTTAAAATCACTAATACAAATTCAAACACATACATTCTACAAACATTCTCATTTCCAGAACAGTCAAAGAAGCGAAGAGAGTGTATCAAGAGTTGCGCTTAAGTCTCAAATTTTCAAAACCAGGTTAAGCTACTATGAAGAAGAGGTATGTGTTAATTTTATCATTTCGGCAGTCACATTTTTATGTATCAACATTATGTCTGCAACATGGTGTCTAAATTTTTTCTCTCTGCGAAAACAATTCCTCCAAGGAAGACAATGACTAGACACTCACCAAGGGAACCAAAATTGAAGGAAGCACATATTGGTGAAGGATCTTCTCCTAGCACAGTGAGGTAGTTGGAATTTTCTCCCATATCAGAACTGGTGATCAAAACATCGACTAAGAAGGAATTTTTTCAACCCCCTTCTTTTGGAAATACAGAAGAAACCACTGGATCAAAGATAATTCTCCCACAATGGGGATATTTTTTCAACATAATTAACCAGGAATATTACCCATATTTTATCTCCCATAGAGACCCATATGTAAGGACCCTTGAAGACTAGTTTTTTATGAATATTCGGTAGTCATGCTTGGATATGATAGCCTGTCAAAACCTAGTATTTCCCTGCATTGAGACTCTAGGTTGGATAATTGATCATACAGACGCGTAGAATTTGATAATCAATGATGAGAATGGTGTATGTGTCAGAGTGTTTCTCCCAATAGAGGTCCAAAAATATTACAAGATCAAGGACCCAAAGGAGTGGTTGAACATATATTTCATGATGCATTTTTATGAATTCCATGAAACCATTCGATTCACGGACTCCTAGTAGGAGGAGGACAATAAATTCACAAACCGGAGCAACGGATGGTATGTGACAAAAAATCTAAAGGAGCCATATATCTACTTAATGGCTCTAATTTTCCGATTATATGGGGAAAAATATTGCGCTAAGTTATCGGAGGCATGGATTCCCCTGGAATACATTGTGGTTGTTTTTGGGAGTAGTTTCAACTGGGGAGAAATCATTTCCAAGAAAATGAGCACCAACATATTGTAGGCGCATACACCAAAGGAGGGATAAGTGCATGCTTTTCACATGGCTTCATATTTGGTAGACATGATATGTGCAAGGAATTTCTTCGCCTACATGAATCTGAACTGGCACATCGTAGAGCTACCTGTAAATGTCTACTTCAACATCCCATGGAAAAAAATGAACAAGAAATCATATGCTCTCATTTGTGATGAATTCATAGCTCAGGTTTATTTCATTATTTTCAAAAGAGAATGCCCAACACTGTCTGTAGTAGCCAAGAAAATAATTTCAATAGTAGGCCACTAGTACCTAGAGGAAACCATAACTTATATGAGGGTATTTGGGGCCATCGATGCACCACATTTACTCCCCGCTCATGTCCCAGAATGGCTCATAGTAAGAGAAATCTATTACTATACCATCCTGTAGGGATATAATGCCACTTTGGTTAAGGACAAGAAACAAGCATTCATACCCTATGGTTTCCATGTAGGGTTTTTCATAGTAAAGGATATTGCGCAAGATAAACAAGAGGGCTTGAGCCAGCTAGAAATCAAGTTCTCGACAGGCCTATTTCGCAAGAATAATCCTAAAGTCCTAGTTCTCCAACATACATCACAAGTCTCTTCTTGTTGGCAATATGCACATGACAAGTTTGAAGATGAGATATTTATAGAATGCTTAACTCTAGGAGGAGGTATTACAGAGAAAATCTATCATGAACATGACTAGGTTCAAAGCTGTGAGTGTGGATGATAAATTCAAAACGATAGAACATACGACTCAAGAATATCTCAGGGTTAGAGAAGAAAATAGAGCAACAAAAGCCACAAAGGCACAAAGGAGGGGAAATCTATTATTCAAAGAAGATCAAAGAGTCATCCATCAACTAGAGAATGATCCTCAACTAGTATAAATGATGAGGATCACCCTGACCAACCCAAGAAATGTCAGAGAGGAGATAAATGGTTTATATTCAACCCCACTAGAGGAAACCGCCGGTCTATAAAATCCTAGAGTTCCATCACCATAGGCTAGATCATCAGTGACCATTCCACCGCAGCATGAGATTACAAGAACACCAGGTGAAACGGGTGTGCCTAATACCCTTTTTTATCTAATAACTATCTATGATGATGAAGAGAGTTTGTAGGTCTTTCTTATAACTCTGATACCAATTACAGAGGAGAAAGAACCAGGGGGGACATCTGCTCCAAGTCACGATGCATCAATTCCAAACCTCTACAGGGTGACTATGAGGCCAACAATATCTTAGACACTGAGCTTCTAGACCTATCGAGGACCTCAAAAGATAGCTATAGGAATGAGATAGGTTCAAGTGGGCAAAAAGAGGAATTGAAACAAATAGAGATTGGCACCTTAATAGCTGATCACCAAGTATGTATTGATCCTATCACTATCTCTTAAATTTTGGTTGATACCTCACCAACCGATGAACACCAGACGGAGGTCGAGCCATTGGAACATATGGAATTTTCCCTTGCCAAAGAAGTACAAGGATATGTCCTAGAGAAAATACATACGGCAGGAATCTTGGGAAACATTATGACCTGGGGAGATCAACAAATCCCTGAGCCTATTGAAGAGTTCATTGATATACATGCGATTTCTTATGACAGGAAGAGGAAATCCATCATGAGGAGGACCAATAAGAAAAGAATACTCACGTTGGATAGCTTGACTCTCATCACCACAGAGGAGAAGTTTCTCAGGATAGAAAACACAAAGACATTTGAGCTCATCGGTGTGAGTATGGCTATCATTGATGCTTCACTAGATCAAAAAAACCAAGATGAAAAGTAACTAGTCACCACACAAAAGGAGCTAGACCATCTACGCCATCTAGCAAAATATTACCAAGACTCAACGTAGACCACATTTTTTCTGAAGAGTGAGTTCCTGGATTCATATGCAAAGTTCACAAGCAAAAGACATCTCTTCACTGCATGTGTAGATGATTATCAAGAAGATACCCTTATGGAACTGGAAACCTGTAAGGATGTGGATAGATGGTATGAAAAGTCATACCAAGTTGTAGAATGAATTGATTACATCAACACAACGCAGAAGGGTTGAGACACAGAGGAGCATGGAATTCGAGTGATGATGGATAACGAAATCTCCCAGATCAGGAAAGAAGTCGAATATTGGGTAAGTTTGGCCTAGGAACCTCAACGGGAGATATAGAAGAGGTGGGACAGTTGCGAAAGAATCTAGGAAAAGATCAATCAAGACATGAAAGACATTGGCCTCCCAGAGTTTAGCTCACCAGAAGACTTTGTTGACTTGCATGACATAGTCAAACAACATGCATAACAGGAATCAACATGGGAAGTGGAGATCGTGCAGGAACAAATCATGAAACTGGGTCAAATATGGATGTTTATGGAAAATCTAATCAAGGATCATGCTGTTCTATATCATTTAAGTGTCAAAGTCATCAAATATAAAGAGTGGGAAATAGAAGTGAAGGAAACCCTTTTAGCCCCGATGGACCAGCACATATTCCCATATGGTAACGCATGAGAGGATCTCTTCGTAAAGTGGTCAGAATACAAGAAGAGTCATCCACTCTAGTAGAACCACGAGATGATTTCCAAAGAACAAAGAGATCAAGCTCCACATGGAAATCTTTTGTTTTACTTAACAAAAACTTGTATCAACTATTTTTGGTTAGTGATTCTTTATAAATAGGGGGCTTGAACTTTTAGAAGGGATCGATGGTTTTGGGGAAAAGACCCCCTTTTTGAGAACTGTAAAGAATTATTTCCGAGCAACCTTAATTGAGAAGTTTTGTTTAGAAACAGTGACAAAAATTTATTTTTCATCAAAGGCATTATCTGATTGGATTGAGGAGGAACTACTTCCAACTTTTGTTTCAGTAGTTGATGTTGTAATGAGTAAGATTTTCTAAATCTATTGATAGATTATTTGTTTCAATATTTTAACAGTTCTTTTGTTCTTAATGATGAAAAACAAATCATTGTGTTAATGTGTGATTGATGGTAGAGCTAAGGAAACTATTTTTCTTGCACTCATCTTATTGCATGCGTATTTTATTTCAATAATTGTATCTTAGTCATTGTTGAAATACCAGGAAGTTAATTTATTATTACTAGACTTGTAATAGTTGTGAATATTGTTGTCTACATGCTAGAGAACGATGGTTATCCCAGGCTCAACCTTCTTTGGTATTTAAGTATCCCTTCTATGAGTTGGTTTATCCCATCACACCTTAGTTTATCAGACTCATCTAATAAAATAAAATACAAAAGTGAACGTTTAACATGAAGGAGGAACTTTCACAGGAAGATATCATGTCAATCACTAAGTAAATCCCATCGATAAATTAGCTAGATCAAAAGATTTGGAGAATGATTCCACCCATAAAATAATGCAAATTCTAATTGGGACTATAAGGTAGGTTTGGTTCCTCCTTTTGAGTTAAAGGGATCTAAGACCCCTCAACAGGTGCCAAGAAGAAGAAGAATCCAAAAGATCATAATCCCAAGAAAGGAAAATCTATCCATGCCTTGATTTCCATCAACTCCTCTCTCGATGTTTGGATCGTAGATTCATGTCCATCACACCACATGGATGCCACAAAATAATTCTAATATTCATTGAATGCATGCAAAGGTACTTCGATTCTAATGGGGGACAACTCTCCAGTCAAGGTCACCAACAAAGGAAGAATTGAACTCACAAACGGAAGCTTCGAGAATGTGCTCTGCATTCCCAAACTTTTGGTCAATCTTATCTCTGTGTATCAGATGGGTAACTCTGGCACTGGAAAGAGATTCACATTCACACCTTATTCAGTGGATATATATGACATAAAAACCAATTCCATGGTTTCTATTGGTGAGTTAAATCATCAATCTAGACTCTACACATTTTTTGAATTTATTGAACCAGATTTTGCATTATTGGTTACCAATTCTGATGAAAGTAGTAGGATATGGAATGAAAGGTTTGCGAATTTAAATTTCATATATATGGAATATATTAGAAAATAGGGAATGGTTGATGGTCTACCTGACATCCACTTCTCCAAAGGAATTTGTGACGGATGTGTTCTTGGAAAACACCCTCAAGAGAAATTTGAMAAAAGAAAGAMTCGAAAGGCTTCCTCTCCTTTAGATCCAATCCATAGTGACCTCATGGGCCCTTTTCTGCATCCATCAATCARTAAAGAAATTTATTTTCTCATTTTTGTTTTATGATTTCTCACGCTTCACATGGACTTTCTTTCTCAGGAAAAAATTACAGGTCTTTCAACACCTCAAAGATTTCAAATCCCTTGTTGAGACATAGTCAGGAAATAAAATCAAATTCCTCTAAAMARATAATGGGGGGAGAGTATGTCAACCATGAGATAAAAATTATTTTTCATGAGGAAAGGATTTAGTTGCAACATATAGTTCCCTATACTCTACAACAAAATGGAGTTGTTGAGTGGATAAATAGATCTCTAAAAGAGATGGCATCTTGTATGGTACATGCAAAGTCACTTCCACAAAGATTATGGAATGAATCACTTAATTGTGCAACATACATCCAAAACATACCTCGCTATAGATATGTCAAGGATAAGACCCCTTATGAGGCTTGGAGCGACCTCAAACTAGAAGTGACCCACTTATGTATTTTCAGTTCATGTGCATGGGCCAAGATTCCCTCTAAGAAGAGGAAGGCACTTGATCCACAGAGCATAGAGTGTATATTTGTTGGATGCCCCAACGGTGTGAAGGGATACAAACTCGTTGATATTTCCTCAGACTAGCTCATCATTAGGTGTAGTGTCCAATTCGAGGAAAGTGTCTCGCGTGTACCTCAACAACCGCATGCAGACACTTTTGTGCTTCCACCTGTGAGAGATGATGAGCATTCACATACCGAATCTTATTCATATGAGAGTTCTAATTCATAGGATTCAGATGATACAAAAATAGAGTTGGTACAGTCAAATGCAGATGCAGAGCTAGAGCAGAGGCCCAAGTGGGCCAATCCTACTCTTTAGGATGTAGGGGATCTTGTTGGGGATCTAGTTGATACTAGGAGGACTCTATCTAATTTCAAGGATCCTCCTATTGCACTCACTACCACTGAATTGATGCCACCCAGACATGTTTTCTTGGTTCAGTATTTAGATCCACAATATTATGGTCAAGTTGTTGGAAATCCCTTTTGGGAATCCTCCATGCAGGAGGAGTACAACTCCCTCCTTGAGAACCATACTTGGGATCTTGTAACACACCAAACCCCTTAAGTACCTTTTTAAGGAATGGGGAATAAAAATTTCACTTTCCGTAAACATCTTGAATCATGTGTCTGAGGTCTTCATCCTCTTTTTCTCATCAATATCTTTCCAACCACTATCGCCATGCTCTAATCTGATCTCTGGTTTAGAAGATATGCCCTTTCGAAGTTCTGCGAACCTCATTAGTCAAAGGCCACATGACACCCACGTGGATCCATATCACATGTATCGTCTCCAAGTTCCTACATCCACAGTGGAAGTCACTCCACCACTCAAACCAACGACGTGACTTAATCCTCATCTAACACACAAGCTAGAGGAAAATTCATCATTGAACGTCCCTTTTCTATTATGCAAACATGTCCTTTGGAGTCCCGGACTCTCGTACTTATGAAATGTTTCCATGTAGCTCTAGCCTTCACCCCTTTTGGAGCATACTTTCTAACATTTGAAGTCTCCCAGAGTTCCTAATTCTCAAATTCCCGAAGGAGCTTGAAATCTCTCCACACGGCTCCAACCTTCAGGCCTTTCAACTTATCCTCATCACCACACTCCAAACCTATGGAATCTTGAAGTTCTGGACTCCCGAATGGTCCATTCTTGCACGTGGTGTTGTACTAGATACGATGGAAAATATAGGTGGGTCCCTCATACTCCTCCTACCAAATGGACTAAGTGGCGAGTTCCAGGTGTGATATGTGGCAGGGCAGAGGTGACAAGTGTAACATATTAATGGGCCTATAGGGTCTACAGAATGCACAAATCCAGGTGACACGTGGAATGTTAATCATGGGTCCACATCACTCTCGATGATGTCACTAGGCCATGTCACTACGGACCGATAGCCTTCCAAGACCTTCAATCTCATGATCAAGGTGTGTCCACGTAACCCCTAGATTGACAGTCTTCATTACCTTGTAACTTCAACGTTCAGGATTTTTGCGATGCAAACCCCTCTTTCCTCCAATTTAAGGGGGTAGTTGATTGTTCAACCACTAGTCCTTTGCTTATCAACTTATTTCTCCTTGGAATCAGGATGAGGCTTATTATTTCAGGAAGGATAAATTTGGGTCATTTTGACATAATGAACCCTCTCCACATTTTCCTTGCTCTTTCTTCTAGTGATATCATTGCCATTACTTTGAGGCTTCACCCCGAGAGTGAGTCATTGGAAATCTAGAAAATAATACATTTACATTGTCCACATGCCTTAACATGGTAATCACAATTAACGATTAATTACAAGTTGGGGGAAACATGGGTGTTGCAATCCCCTCCCCCTTAAAAGGAACATCATCCTCGGTGTTCTTTCTCAGTAACACCTGTCATGCTATTGTCATTCAGTTGCTTCACAAATCCTAGTCATATTCCTTAGTCAAGTCCTTTCCATACTCTTAACTTTTGTCACTTGCCTTCAATAATGTTGGACAACAAGCATATTAATCATATTTTTATGTGAAAAACATCTTATTGTTGCATAAAATACAAGAGGGAAAATTTCATAATTTAGCACAATACTCATCTGTGCAGTTTGTGGATTTGCATCCACATGGTTTTCTTATTATCTTGGCTCATTGTTGTCCTGCACATACCCATTGTGTGCATGATCCCAATCAATAGTGTATGATAATTGTCAAAGTCCATTCTTCCTTGCGGTCACTCACCCTCCAAGGCCAGGATGAAGTGTCTCCTTTTCTGTTATACAGTTCCTAGGGTGATCCATCTTTCCTTTCCAAGGATTTATCTCACAAGAAGAGTCTTTTTTTTTTTCAACTTCATTGAGCCTTACAGTCAAGGTGTCCCTCAAACTTTCTCTATCGAGGAATTTCTCTGACTTGTGTTACCGAAACACAACATGTTCTAAGGTGATCATGGCTTACCACAGGGTTCTCCGTTCCCAATTAGTAGCCTCTTTCATGCTTTCTGGCTTGATAGCCTTCATATGTCCTTTATAGACATATATTTTTTTCTTTTCACCTATATCACATGTATACAAAAATTATGAGATATTATCATCAATTTCAAATTCAAAATTTTATTGCAAATCTCTCACCCACAGATTCCAATTTCCACATTTATTTTCATATTTGTTCTGCAAGGAACCATATTCACAAGAATGGGAATTCCTCCCCATATCAGTTTAGCTCAGCAAGAAATTGGTCTTTCTTATGGGCTTACAACACTGCAATATCCAAGAACCTTTTCTTTCTGCAATTTCAACATTCCCCAGCCACACAATTTGTTAGTTTTCATGCACATTATATTTTCAAAAATATGCATACTAACATTCCAATTCATTTTCATTTATCCAGGGATACAAAGCAAAAGGAAATATAATTTTTTATGTATGCATCCTTTCAACATACTAATTTTTTCCAAATGCAATTCAAATATCAAATAAATTTAATCAGTGTCCCAAACTCCATGGCTACATCCATACCCAATGTACCCTTACATTGGTTTTAAATTATTATATTTCATGTCAGGTACTTTTTCCAAGGGGTGTTGGAACTCAACCCACTTATTACCATATGGATTCTCTGCCCATATTTATTATTATAGCATAAACATATTTTCTTCTCTGAATCAACCAAAGCCTCAAATCATTACTCATGAAACTAAAAGTTTCACATGAATTCCTTTAAGCATTTCTTTACTTACCAATAATCAGGGTACCAACATTTAGGGTCACCTAATTTGTCCCTTTACCAATCATACAACCTTGTAGAGTACTGGAAGATACTTCTTCCACAATGGGAAGCTCTATATATGCCCCATTCTTTACCACATGCAGATTCTCAATGCATTAGATCAACATCTTGTCTATGAGCACTTTTGTTTCCAATCATTCCTTGATTGGTCAATGGAGACATATTATTTCATGAATTCTTTCAATGGTTACAATAAGTCTTTACTTCCATAGGTTCACACCTTCATCATTCAGATTCTCCTTCCTGAATCATACCCTACTTGGGTATCCATGGCATACAACTTCCTTTCAAAATTCTGTGTAACATTAAGACAATAAAATGTTTAGAAGGGATTATTACCCATTCCCTTCATACCTTGTGCCACGTAGGAATGCACACTTTTTATACATGTTCCGTATCCCTCTCTGATATTACCTTATCAATGGTGCTTCCCGGGGACTTCTAAAGTCCCTTCAACAATCTTTCCACAACATTATGCTCAGAGTCATCCTCTACTTGAGGTTGTCCATCATTGGCAATCGTCTCTCTTGACAATTCCAATTTATCTCTACACATGACATACATCATAATTATGTTAGTCGTCATGTAAAAATAAAAGTTCAAGTATCATATATTTTAAACCAATAAAACAATTTTTAGATATATCCTATCATATCTCTATGCACTTCATCACATTATCCTTAATATTTTCATGAATGCAATATAGACAGTTCTCAACTACTTATGTAGTAATACAACCCTCACTATGGTGTCAAAAATTTACTTTCATCAACTTACCAGCTTTCCCATCCCAAAGAAAAACATAATACACAACGAGAAAAGTGTTCAGGGTTCTTCCCTTTTTCCAAATCCCTCTACACAACATGGGACTTTCAACCCGAATGAGTTATTTCTAAGGCCTCATTGACTTTTATTACATGGTTTCAACCAAGCCAACTCAATGAAACATACTCATTTATTCATTCTCCCTTTTCCAGTTGTATTTGTTCTCACATTTTCTCATCTAAGACCTACAACTCTGTAAGTAATTAAGAGTTCTTAGGGTGGGAAAAGTATTCCTCCTTTTTCCCTTTCTTTTCTTTTGCAAAATACTTCCTGTTGGGATCTCCCTGCTTTTTTCCTTGAGGAGCCTTGGTTAGGCCTCACCCTTACCTTTTGGGATACATCAGTATACTTTAATACCAAACTCTTTTTTCATAATAGATCATGAACTTGTGCATGCTACACATTATATTTTCAGTTACTCAGAATGGTCAACATTCCTTTATTAGTCTTCTATCCCTACATGATGTTTTCAAATTTAATCCAAGATTATTATATATATATATATATATATGCTTGTATCTTGTTGCTCAATTCTCAAGAGTCATTAAGGTTGTGACTTTTTTCTCCTGACAAAGTCTTCACACAGTTCCTCCATAGGGATCTCCTTCAACATTAAACTTCCTTATTTCATATTCTTCACTATATGTGATAGCCTCAACCTTGAATTAGCTTCAACTTTACCAATTTAGTTGTTTACCAAATATTCCATAAGGAATTATAAACACACATCTATATTATGAAACCGAATTAGTTATACACACATGTTCCTTGTTTTGTTGACTTACATATATGATGTACTTAACCACATGCACAATTGTTCACATGCATAAATCAGTTAACTCATGATTGTTCACACTTGTTCTCATGCAGTCTTCAAAGACATAATCATGCTGCCTTTTATCATGACAAAAGAGAATCCTTGCTCATTTATTCTTTCATTTGTTTATACTAGCCCTTCCTGGGGGAATGGAACACATTCCTCTCAAGCTATCATTCAAAGCCAAACTTTCATGAATCCTCATAATAGAGTCAGCCATGCATCCATGGTATTCATTGAATATTGGAAAGTGTAATTCTTGCCTTACATTTCACTCATTTAAGGAGTCACATCATGCCTTTAGTATACATATTCTCATACATCATACATGTGCATCACCTGCACATTTAATATCCTTCATATCTACTTGGTCTTAATATCAGTCTTCATATCAAGCAACCTTACAATGCATTAAATTCATGCACTCAAGCATATATAGATATATCTAAACATTCATCATGCAAGCTCATTTCGTGCATGCTTTCCATTTCATTCATGGACATAACAAACTTCCAGATCCTTCTCCCAAGGATCTTACTTCCATTCTCATGATAAGTTCCATAAAGATACTCAAAATTAATCTTCCCTCTCACTTTAGAACTGGAAATCATTCACATACTATCCACCTGGAAGTTTAACAGACATAGTCATAACTATGTTTCCCTTTCTATATGATAAAAGCTAGAAAGAAAACACTCTTCCCTCGACTTCCATAAAAACATTTCCCAACTCATAAATACAATCTAGGCAATTATAACCATTCCCATGGTAACAAAATAGCCAATCTAGCTTCCCACTGGTCTTGATCATCAGACCTTTCGATCAAGGAAATACTTTTCTAGATTCCCCTCACTATGATTCAAACCATATGTATATGGCTACCACCCACCACTAGATGTCAATCTGACCCATTAGGCATCTAGAAGTGCCCCAACACTTCCTTTACCGCATTCAGGATCGACACTTAATTAACCATTTTACCTCATTTATAATAAATTTTAATGTCTAATAACGTTTGGACTATTTCCTTAAATCCCAAATACAATTTTGAAGTATGTTACTTACTAAGTATTCTAGTTCAGAACTCCAGAGTATCTTTGGATCATAATCAGTCTTAACCATTACACCTATAATTCTTCCTCCTATTCAATAATAGTCACAGACGTAGGTCACTCTCCTCCTTCCACAAGAATTATGGCAGATTAGTTTCCTATCCACCAATAAAGGGAGGTTGTTGATATTTCTCACTTAATCACTCTATATTTCTACAACTCATTTTCTCATCTTGATTAGAAAAACCCTTCCCAACAATTCTTGTACCCAGAAACAAAATTTGCTTCTCAGTTCCCTTCGAAACCCAAGAGTTACGCACGCTCTCCCTTTTCAAAGAATGGTCACCAGACTTATTCCTCTTGCATAGACACATACTGAAGTTAATATGGATACACACTCCCCTAGCACAACCATGAGCTTCTGAACTCACTCTTATCACTTCACTCCTACCTTCATGAAGGTAGTTTTGAATCTGTAGGGTTCCTTTTTACTAGCTTACTGGGTTATTCCAACAACAATTTCCATTCATTATAGGTCAAGTAAATTTACCTTACCACTTTCATAAATCCTCTAATTGTGAGGGATCATACACATATACAAGGTTTAATCCTTCATTAAATCAATAATTATTACTGCTATGGATCCTTTAAATCCATTCATATCCAAGTATTGCTATTAGTGCCCATCAGTATAATCCTACTCCTGTAGGATTGGCTATCACTTCCCAAATAAATGATAGTCTTCTTCTCCCACTGTCTAGCATGATTGAATCTTGTTGGGTAAAATCCAAACTGAATTTTAATATACATCCTTCTACTCAAGGAACTTATGCAGAAAATTCTTGTTCGACAAAAATATTCTTAATAGGATCATCTTATCCTTGGTAACATAATCTTATGGGTGTACATCAACATGTATAATTGCAAAGTGAAGTCAACTTATTTATTGAAAATGTTAGCAACATACAATGCATATTTCCAAAATATCTATCAATGGTAGTAGGTTTCATTCCTCTCCTTGGTAGAGGTTTAACTAAGCCTCTTAGGAATGGGTAAGATAGGGTGTCACCCCTTAAAGTCCTCCAATAATATTTTTATATGAATCGTGCATGAGGCCAAGCAGGCCAAGTGTTGTTTCCATGCTCGGATACCAATTTGTAACACACCCAACCCCTTAAGTACCTTTTTAAGGAATGGGAATCTAAATTTTTCTTTCCTTAAAAATATAGAATCCTCTATCTGAGGTCTTCATCCTCTTCTTCTCGTCAAGATATTTCTAACCATTGTCACCACACTCTAACCCAAACTATGGTTCGAATGTTATTCCCTTCCAAAGTTATATGAACCTCATTTGTCAAAGGCCATGTGGTGCCCACGTGGATCTACCTCACACATATCATCTCCAAGTTCCTACATCCAAGGTAGAAGTCCCTCCACCACTCAAACCAACGACATGACTTGATCATCTTATAACACATAGGCTAGAGGAAAATTAAGCATTTGGTGCTTCGGTGTTGAACGTCCCTTTTCTCTTATGGCCGCATGTCCTCCAGAGTCCCAGACTTAAATTTTTTTTCCATCGAGCTCCAACCTTAAGCCTTTTTGGAGCATACTTTCTAACATCTCAAGTCTCCCAGAGTTCTAAACTCTCGAATTCCTAAGGATCCCGGAATCTCTCCATGTGGATCCAACCTTTGGGCCTTGAAACTTATCCTCTTCACCGCACTCCAAACCTTTGGAGTCCTGAAGTTCTAGAATTTCTAAGGTTCCACTCTCGCACGCGGTGTTGTACTAGATATGGGGGAAAATATAGGTGGGTCCCTCATACTCCTCCAGCCAAATGGACTAAGTAGTGAGTTCCAAGTGTGATACATAGTAGGAAAGAGGTGACACATGTCATGTATTAATTAGACTATAGGTTCTATGGAACACACAAATCTAGGTGAAACGTGGCATGTTAATCATGGGTCCATGACAGCCTTGATGACATCACTAGGCCACATCACTCCAAAACGATAACCTTCCAAGCCCTTCAATCTCATGGTTAAGGTGTGTCCACATAACCCCTAGATCGACGACATTTGTTACTTCGTAACTTTGACGTTCGAGAGTTTTGTTATGCAAACCCCTGTTTTCTCCCATTTAAGTGGGTATTGATTGTTCAACCACCAGTCCTTTTCTTATTAACCGATTTCTCCTTGGGATCAGGATGAGGCTTATTCTTTCAGCATGGATAAATTTGGGTCATTTTTACATAATGAACCGTCTCCACATTTTTCTCACTCTTTCCTCTAGCGATATTATGGTCATTACTTTGAGGCTTCACCCCCACATTCAGTGATTGGCAACCTAGACAACAATACATTTACATCATTCACATGCCTTAGCATGGTAATCATAATTAATGATTAATTACAAGCTGGGGGAAATAGGTGTGTTACATATCTGGTTCCCCTTCCTTCGGGAAGGAAGCTTGTGAGGTGTAGATGGGTCTACAAGACCAATCCTTCAATGCCCTAAATGACCTATACCAGAATCTTTCCTTCCCCCAAAGAGCCCATATTTTCTATATCTTTCTGCTAGAAGACATTCAATTGCCCAAGCAAAATCCTCCCTATCCATGCTCCATTTTCTCTATCAGGGAAAACCATATTATTTCCATTCTTTGTTACATGTTAGGATACTTCTCATATGAATGGGTTGATGAACCTATATTAGGTTTTTTGTCCATTTTTTCCACAGAATAAAAGGCCACATTTCAATTTGATTTCAATCAGTTTTTGGCTGATAACATACATGATCAATTTTTCAGGTTTTCAACATAAGGAATGTCTAGATATTCCTCAGTGCTAGTGCATTATTATATTTTTTTAGTCAGAAAATTTTCCATGTTCTTTTCAAAAATTAGATCAGGAAGGAAACCCACAATCAATAACCTGATGGACCTCACTAGTGAGGAAAAACTCAATTGAATTCAACTTCAAGGATTTCATTAACCATTTTTATCACCCAGTGGTTTGAATGATGAGAATAAGAATAGAGCCAAGGATCAATGAAGAAGTTCAAAGAATCCTTCACCTCTCTTATCTAGCCAAAACATGAGACTTATATCTATATCAAAACCACATTGAAATAAGAGTGTATGTATGTGATCTTCCACCATACAGACTGCCAAAATATCTCCCTGTAAGGATATTTTCACTGGAATACATCATGTAGATGGTGAAATATGATGATATCCATTTTGTTTTAGTCAAGAAGAAACAACAACTCGAAATCAAGACCCAAATTGCCCCTTTCATATGCAACAACAGAGCTGCAGGAGAAGAGGAAAACAACCTCCTGAAACAGATGAGTTTCACTTAGAGTTTCACATGGAATTATGACCCATTTGGTGTCATCTCAGAGCTCAAAGTCAAACAAACTAGCACTCCCTATGCTCACATACATAAGCCAGAGGTGGAAAAGTATATGAACCAGACAGATTGGCAAGAGAAGACATTACTAGAAACATAAGAAAAACCTCCCTCTATCACTTCTTCACATACCAACACACCTCAAATACAAACAGAAAAGAGAGCAAGGAGAGAGGTTTCCCCTTCAGTCATAGAGGTGTCAGCTGAAGACTTCCAATTCTACAAAAAAAGGGCCAAAACTAGTAACACACCAGACCTTCTCAAATAAGGAGAAATGAAATCCACCATAGTCATGGAGGGACCTCATTCCTCAACCTTTTCAGATAGTTCATTCATAGTGTCTCCATATTCTTCTAAAAAACAAATAGACACTACTATGTCAGTTGAATCATCTCATCAGAAAACATGGTCAAATATCTTTGACAAGTACAAACAGATTAAGCAGAGGAATGAACTCCTAAAAAACAACACATATGCTCAATTATGGAAGAATACCTCCACCGATCAACATAAACTATTGTCAGCATTTGAAACAGAGAAAAGAAGAATGGAAATCAAATTCCTGCAAGAACAAGTTCCTCATCCCAAGACAATTGTTGATTGCAAGAAGAGTTCCTTTGAGTTTGATGTGGAGGTCCATCTAGTGGACCAAATGGACATGCATAGGGAAACATGGGAGATGATATTCCCCATGTTGACAAACACCTCATTGACTTCTTCAAAATTTCAGGTGTCTATGTATAACATCCAGTCCCAAATGAATATGGAGAAAATATCATCTTTGGCCAAGGACAATAGCGTCAAATCACTAGAAGAGTTAGTGCTAGAGATTGGGTATGACCCATTGAATGTCAAGGCAGCTGAGGAATTATTGAAGAAGAAGAATGATAATATAATGTTAAGCCCTAATATTGGCTCATTACCCCTTAATTGGGGCATATTAAATTAGTAGTGTTATTTTATTTATGTCTGATTTATTCCATTAGTTGTAATTATACCTCCTAGTCTCCTATATATACCAAGGATACATTCTCATTTGGAATCATCGTGTACTTGAACATTTATGTGGGGTAAAAGGAGGTTGCCCCCTCGAAGAGGATTATTATCTAAAATTATCTCTTTTTCAAGGCGTTGAATACTTATTCTAAGGTTTTTCTATGCTATATTGATATTTGGTTCTTAACATATGGTATTAGAGATCAAGGTCTTGGGGTTTCGCTACTACATCTAAGACACCTTGGCATTTTCACTATAACTATTTTTCTACAATGTTTCAGAAGAAACAACTTGGAAAATATTTAGTAGACAGATCAACGTACTTTGTGTTTAAATTTCATCTCTTGAGGCTTTATACTTTTGGAGATATAGCCTGTGCAAGATAGGGTTCTAGAATCATCCTGAACTGAGTCATTGCGGAATTTTCTCTATAAAAATGTTTCTGTAACATTTCAGACCCAAAAATATGGAGGATATTCATATAAATTAGTAAGGTATCTGTGGTAAAAATTTCATCTTCTGGGTCATCTTAAATTTGTAGATACACCCTGTGGAAGATAGGGTATCTGACTAGTCCTATTGACTAGTCTCAAGATGGTGTTCCAGGTAAAACAATCATAACTCCTTCCTAGAGTATCCAAATTGAGTGAGACTAGTTTCATTGGATACTGGACAGTCTGCAGTATTTCTGGTATGAGTTTCATAATTTTATATCAATTAGTGAGATCTACTGGAAAGGATGAAAATCAATAAGTTGTGGGGAAGTTACCATAAATTCCACTTGGCACATAGAATTT
>ML793616.1:483974-494148 GCA_009831015.1 Picea engelmannii | reverse complement strand
GTAGTGAAAGAAGTTTTGAAGTAGGGGATTGGGTGTTTTTAAGACTACAACCATACAAACAAATTTCCCTCAAGCAAGCCAAGAAGGATAATAAATTATCACCAAAGTACTATGGCCCTTATAAGGTGTTGAAAAAGAATGAACTATGGAATAGAAATTGGAGTTGCCTGGATCTACACGAGTACACCCAGTTTTCCATGTTTCATGCTTAAATAAGGTTATAGGCGACAAGATCCCAATTCAGACTATATTTCCAGAACTTGACGAGGAAGGAAAAATCATATTGGAGCCTGAAGCCATCACTAACACAAGAATTTGCTAGTTGAGGAATAGATCCATTTTAGAGTATCTCATTAAATGGAGGAAACTACCGACTGAAGATTCCACTTGGGAAGATGAGTCTTTCATACAAAAGCATCCAGAGTTACTCAAGCATTGCGGACAACACTTGTCTCAAGGGGAGGGGCATGTTAAGCCCTAATATTGGCTCATAACCCCTTAATTGGGGCATATTACATTAGTAGTGTTATTTTATTTATGTCGGCTTTATTCCATTAGTTGTAATTATACCTCCCAGTATATTATATATACCAAGGAGACATTTTCATTTGGAATCATCTTGTACTTAAACATTTATGTGGGGTAAAATGAGGTTGCCCCCTCGAAGAGACTTATTATCTAAAATTATCTCTTTTTCAAGGCGTTGAGTACTTATTCTGAGGTTTTTCTACGCTATATTGATATTTGGTTCTTAACATATAACATCCTTGATAAAGCAACTAAAGCTTCTAGCTACTAAATATTCACAAGAAAAAGAGGTGGTTGAAACTGAAAGCCAAAAAAAGGAAATGTTGAAGCTTAGCATGGAACAAAATGCATGGATAAGAGAGATTGAGGAATAAATGGATAAATTGGTAAAGGAGAAATAAAATAGTGTAAATATGGCCATTACCCCACTGGAGGAAGTCCCTCTGGTAGGAATTAGAACAACAGGAGCAACTACATTAGTAGAGATTCCATCATCCATCCCATTGCAAGTGACAGATGCATCTGAGAAACTTTTGAAGTCTATGGAAGACATGTCCTTTCAAGGGGATGATATCAGAAAACTGCAAGAAGAAGTAAAAAATCTCCAAGAGATGAAGTCTATGTTCCAGGCTAGTAACCATGCAGAAATGCATAAGTCTCAGAGAATTAGTCAACAACTACAACAACTACAGAAAGATATTGTGATGGCACAGAACTTAGCCCAAGCTAAGAAAAAAATCTGGTTGGATATCAACAAGTCTATGGCAGAAATATGGTCATTCATACAGATCATATTTGGACAACATGAATTGATGCAGAAGGCCATAGAAGCAATTGGGAAAATCAAAGAAGAGCTAGGAGAAAGATCTGCAGAGGCCATTGAACTCAGCAAATTCCTAAAATCCAAAAACAAGTAGGCGTTAGAAGAAATGGAGATTGAAGATAGGACAAAGATCATCCTTGAGATCAAGAAGGTCCTGACCAAGAAAACATTGATGTTGCAGCTAGAGGAGAAGGCTCAGGTGATGGACATTGGAGTTGAAATATTTTTCACTAAGACTGAAGTATTACACAAGAAAGGTCTCACTGGACTATTATTACTCAATGACAAGATAATCACTATGTTAGATTACAAGCAGAAGATCAGTGCAGTGGCAAAGGACAGTTCCAAGTTTGTAGGTATATAGGGAAACATTACTGGTAAATATTTCCTAGAGACATTATAGTTGGACCTGAGTATCCAACATGAGATAAAACATATTTTCATCACCAAACCCACTTTTGCCAAGTATACTGAGATGGACGAGATATACAAAAAGTTACTAAAGGTTTTCATGCCTCATAAAAAGAGATGGGAAGATCTATGTTATTTACTTGATTAAATATAATTTTGAGGTTCGAGTCAACATGGAATAGTTAACCAAGTTAAATATATGAGTCGCCAACTACTTCCATAAAATCAAGACCAAGGATCCAAATATATTAACAAAATTCCTATATTTTGTAATATGAGATCTAATTAGTTACATATTTCCTCCACAATATCCTAGTCATTTATGATAGGATCTGATGTAAATAATTTAATAAATACTTCTTCCTTCGAAGTATTGAGGGTTGATTTTTGCACCCAAGAGCTATTGTGTAAACTTTACAAAGGATCGACCGGTAATAAAATAGGCTTGTTCACAGGATTCTTGTGTCAAATTGTTGGTGATGTCTCTCTCTCTTTGTTGAATGTTTTCTTATTCTCTGTGATCATTTATGTATTTCAAATTCTAATCACTAAAAGGAATTCAATAGAACACAATTTATAGTGTATACTTCGTCTCTGGTCTTTTAATGATCTATATGTTTTTCATTTGAAATTGAGTAAGTGAATTCTTAGCTGATCCTTTTCTTAGTGGACTCACATATCATTTATGTCTTATTCACCTAATTTAATCTCAATAGATCCAAAATTTTTATTACCCTGCCTTGTGAAGAAAACCTCAATAAAATGTTGAATCTGATGTTCATATTTAATACAGATCACATATCCCAAGGGAAAAATAATGCATTCTTTCAGCCAACTATTACAAACAAACAAACAAACCCATACTGTCATAAGTAGTCTAACATTTAAAACTTAAAAAAATCTAAATCTTACAGAGAGATCCCTCTCTGAAGCTACCAGGGCTAGATCTCATCTTCAAAAGTGGTTTTGATAGTTACCTCTGTAAATTTCTTCTACCCTTCAACAACCTCTAGGAATTACAGAGTGATAACATAGTGGCAACCATACTTGAGAACTGAAAAAATTTTCTAACTTTATGAATTGACTTCCCTAGAAAAGAAAACTTTATTTCTGAACAATCAAACATCTAAATTTCAGGAGATAAATGTTCGGAGGTTGTTAAAATTTGTAAATAATTAATTAGGTTTTTAAATTTTTAGTTCTGGCTCCAAAAAAAATTCATACCAGATCTCACCCTGATCTAGAACCTATAAAAGTAGTAGATGATCCAGAAAAATTAATTAGAAAAAGAAGTACAACAAAAATTCAAGGGAGTAGTAGTCCTCTTCCCAGGGCCACCTCTCTTCTATTGAAGTTTGTTACAATCCAATACATCTAGTTTGCTATACCTTTTGAGAATGGCCTT
This sequence comes from Picea engelmannii, assembly GCA_009831015.1. Lineage (NCBI taxonomy): Eukaryota > Viridiplantae > Streptophyta > Pinopsida > Pinales > Pinaceae > Picea > Picea engelmannii. The sequence continues at coordinate 490,981 of ML793616.1, read as the reverse complement.
TTCAAAACCAAATATGATAGTTGTGTGGATGAAACAATTTTATATCAAGATATCCTCCAACCTAGAACCCCAAAACAACTCTCTCCTGGAATAGATTTTGATCAACAAATCCTTCAAGATTTTGAGAAATTACAAGATCTAGCATCAGACCTTGACCAAGATTTGAATAAATCCTACATTCAACAGTCTGTTGAACTTTTTTCCCTTTCCATCTCTGAATTTTCTATTAATCCTCAAGTAACTCATCCTATATCTTCTAGTCCTTCCTCTTCCACATCTTCTATAACTTCTGCAACAATTATACAAGTTACCACACAACCCACTACATGAGTTCTTGCTATCCAACCTCCTCCACCAATCATGGCAGGAAGATATGCTCCCCTTATTTTGTATTCTCCCTTACACAATATGTCCGAGGATTATCAAACTAGGATTCCTCAGTTTGATGGCACTAGAAGCCTGAATGCACAACAACATGTTGACAAAATGAATGACTTCTCTGATTTACAAGAAGTAGATGAGGTAGATGTCCAAATGAGACTCTTTGCACAAATTTTAACTGGTGATGTTAGGAAATGGTTCAAATCCTTACCAGTTGCTGGCATTATAGACATTGTTTCATTTCACCATTCTTTTCTCAATATGGGAAGTAAAGAAAAATCAACTTCAATTGTTATCTGAATATGAAAGTATCAAAAGAAAACAAGGGGAAAGTGTATAGGACTATTGCACTCACTTCAACAATATTTATAATGCAATTCCAACTAACATTAAACCTCCTCAAGGATTAGCTTTGATTAAGTTCCCTGATGGTTTTGATGCTGACATGTCCTATCAATTGAGAGAAATAAATACTGCAACTTTGGAAGATATGCAAAAATGTGTTGTGAGTGTTGAGGCAAATTTGTTGGCTAAGAGAGATAGGAAAATAACAGAAAGGAGAGTAACTATCAAGGAAGAACCATCCACTTCGACTACATGTACTAAAATAGACTCCTTAGTCAGAACTATGGAAATAATGATGGAAAGATTAGAAATCATTAACAAGAACCCACCCACAGAAAATCAACCTGGTCCTCAAATAAGAAATCCTGATTTCAAGAGAAATCCTCCCCAAATCAGACAAAGAGAACCTAGAGAACAAAGAGAACAAAGAAGCCCTGATCAACATATTAGGCCACCTCTTCAAGAAAACTATGTTGATAAGGGGGAAGAAACAATTGAGGGACTTGATTATGTTCACATTAATCTTATGGGAATAAATGATAATGATTATATTTTTCTTACCCAAGAAGAACAAGATATTTTCCTCCTTTGATAGACTGAAGTGGATGAGGAAGAATCAGAACAACAAACTTTTGAAAATGCAATAATGGAAGTTCATAGGCTGTAAAACTTAAGAAGTAAGAAGTCCAATGATAACCCAACCAAGAAAGATTCTGACTTTAGGAAGACATCATATACACCTGCCAAGAAATTTCCTGAAAAGAAAAACTCAGAGGTCCCAACAAAAAGAACATCAGAATTTATACCAAAGACAACTCAAAATAATGTTCCCTCCACCAGTCATCCCAGAGATACTACACAGAAAAATGTGGTTGAGAAAGCAGATCTTCCTAGTCAAAATAAAACCCCTACCTCATTCAGTGTGGAAAGTGAATTGGCTAAACTCAAAATACCTATTCCTCTGTCATAATTAAGGAACAAGAATGATTACAGATCACAATCACTCAGAGCCCTAAACATAGAACCAGGAGTGGGTACAAACACACTGAACATTGTCGATGATCAATCAGATTTGTTGTTTGGGCCTGAAGTTGAAGGAAAAGATGAAAGTGGTTCAGTTCCTCCTTTTCACATCAGCTTAAATATTCATGAATAGACTTTGCACAATGTTATGCTAGATTCTGTTTCTTCTCACAAACTTATTCCTAAGTATGTGATGGAGAAATCGGGACTTGATATCACCAGGCCTTACAAGGATTTATACTCCTTTGATTCAAGTAAATTTAAATGCATAGGTCTGATCAAATATTTGTGTATTACCTTGGCACAAATCCCAACCAAAAGTATGGTTATGGAAATTGTTGTTGCAGACATACCTCTAAAGTATGGCATGTTTTTGCCTCGGTCATGGGGGACCAAATTACAAGGTACCCTACAACTGGACATGTCTTATGCCACCATCCCACTATTTGGTCAGTAGAGAAGATTATACAGGGATACACTGATGAAATACATGGTCAGTAGTCAAGAGAAACCACATAACTACTCCTTATACTCTATTCATTCTGATATTGACTCTTTTATTTTATATAATGATGGATACATGGAAAGTCAAATTGCAAAATTGAAGGATGAAGTGTATAACTTGGAGGAAATAAAAGAAACCCCTGAAGAAGATAAAACAATGATAATACAATTTGATGAACCAACAAAATCTTTGTGGAACTTAGATTTTGATGGTGTTCTCAGTAAGGAAGGATCTCGAGTTGGAGTGTGGGTTTTCAATTCAAAAGAAAGATATATAGAAAGTCATTCCTACAAATTGAATTTTCAGTGTACCAACAATATAGTCGAGTATGAAGCATTACTGTTAGGCATGAAATTGTTAAAAAAATCTTGGTGCCAAGTGAATTTGAGTAAGGGGAGATTCTTAAATTAACATAAAACAAATCAAAGGTGAGTACTCTACCAAACACCCAAGACTGAGGGCCTATAGGAATGTTGTTCTATATTTCTTGCAATGCTTTACTGAATATGGTTTGCAGGTGATTCTCAGAGGCCAAAACATACTTGTTGATGGTGTGGCTACCTCAACAACCACTTGTAAGATACCTTTTCATCCTAATCACCAGTATATAGCTCAGGTGAAATTCTGACCTGTTGTCCCAAACAATATTAGGTATTAGCGAGTTTTTTGTAATGATGAACAGATTGATAATTTTCTACAATCAAAAAATGAATTTGAATGTGCAAATATTGATGTAGATAGTGATGATGAAAGTGTAAATAAGAGAGATTTAGAAGGAATAAATGAAAAATAATAAAATTTGTATTTTTTGCAACTAAAGGATAATATTTTTCCTAGACGATCAGTCCCATTAGAATAATCGTTTGATTTGGATGATGTAGCTAAAAAACATAAAATTGAACCTATTGGAAAAGAAGTTGAGGAATCTAATATAGGAAATGAAAAGGAACCAAAAATGATTAAATTTTCCAAATCTTTACCTCCTGCTCAAAAATTCAAATATATAGAATGGTTCAAAGAATTTATAGATGTTTTTGCATGGAGCTATGAAGATCTGAAATCCTATGATACTAACATTATACAACACAAAATTCCCATAAAATAAGATCAGAATCCTTTCAAACAAAAACTTAGAAGGATTAACCCAAAGTTGACACCTCTAATTGAAAAGGAAATAAATAAAATGTATGATGCTAAAATCATTGTCCCATTAAGGTTTTCTAAATGAGTGTCCAATTTAGTTCCTACTAGAAAGAAGAGTGGAAAAATCATACTGTGTATTGATTTCAAAAACCTAAATAAAGTCTAACTTAAAGACAACTATCCCTTGCCCAAAATGGACCATGTTTTGCAGAAGGTAGTTGGATCCAGTAGAATTTTTTTGTTAGATGGTTTTTCTGGCTACAACGAAGTTTTAGTCCACCCTGATGATCAAGAGAAAACAATCTTTACTACACCTTGGGGAACTTTCATGTATGTGAAAATGCCTTTTGGTTTAATGAATGTTGGGGTCACATTTCAGAGAGCAATGGACATTGATTTTGTTGATGAACTTGGAAGATTCATTGTTATATACGCGAATGACATAACCATTTTTCAAAAGCATATGAAGAGCACTTACTCAAACTGAGAATATTTTTTAAAAATGCAGGAGATTCAAAATCTCACTAAATCCCAAGAAAACTTTGTTTGGTCTAGAGGAAGGTAAATTATTAGGACACATCATATATAAGGATGAAATCAAAATAGATCCTAGAATAATTGAGGCCATTCAAAAAATATATCATCCCAAAAACATAAAAGAGTTGCAGTCTTTCATAGGAAAAATAAACTTTCTAAGAAGATTTATCCCTAACTTGGCAGAACTTCTAAGAAACATAACAAACATGTAGAAATAAAAAAAAATAAAAAATGGAGCATAGAAGCAAAACATTCCTTTGATCAAGTGAAACAAGCCTTGAAATAGGCCCATGTTCTTATCAGTCCTGATTATACAAAATATTTCCTCCTGTTCTCTTTCTCCTCTAAGCATACCATTGCAACAGTTCTTTTGCAGAAGAAAAATGAAGTCCATGAACATCCTATTTCTTTCTTCAATAAATCCCTGAGAGATGTTGCATTGAATTCTAACATCATGGAAAATCAATCTTTTTCTTTGGTGAAATCAATTAAATATTTCAGAGTATATATTTTACACTCACATATTATTTCTTATGTCCCTAATGTTGTGGTGAAAGATATTTTGACTCAAGAAAATCCATATGGCATAAGGGGTAAATGGATTTTTGTGATCTTTTAATATGATATTGAGATCAAACCAAGAAATCTTATCAAGGGTCAAGGATTATCCAAACTGATGGTTGAGTCAAACTTTCATGCTTTGGATATTACTTTTCTAGCTGTAGTTGATGAACAAGAAGAGTAGGTGATTCCCCAAGTTAAAGAGTTTTTCTCAAATTCTCCCTGGTATGTAGACCTTATTTTTGTTTTACATCATCTACAAGCTCATCCTGGTTTAAATAAAACTAAAGCTATATTTTTGAAAATCAAAGCTATGAATTATTGCATTTTAAATGACAATCTGTATTGGAAAGGTGTTGGAGGTATTCTACTAAATTTTTTGTTGAAAGATGAATTTGATAAATCTTTACAGGAATTCCATGAAGGATATTGTGGTGGACATTTGAATTGGAAGACCACTGCCAATAAAATTCTTAGAGCATGTTTCTACTGGCCAACTTTAATTGCAGATGTCCACAAGAAAGTGACCTCATGTCATAAATGTCATATCTTTGAAGGAAAAATAAAACTTCTTCCTTTACCCTTGAAACCAATTTTAGTTGAAGCTTCATTTCAACAATGGGGTTTGGATTTCATTGGAGAGATTCACCCAAATTCATCAGGACAACACAAGTGGATTCTCACAGCCACTGATCATTTACCAAGTGGATTGAAGTTGTACCCACAAGGTAAGCCACTAATGCTGTGATCATAAATTTTTTGGAAACTAACATTCTTTCTATATTTGGATGCCCTAGGAAAATTATCACTAACAACGCAACAACATTCAAATCAAAAAATATGATAGAGTTTTGCAGCAAATATCAGATCACCTTAGGACACTCTAGAACCTATTACCCTCAAGGAAATGGATTAACAAAGTCTTCAAATAAGAGTCTGTACAACATCATCAAGAAGATGATGTAGGACAACAAAAAATCATGGAACAATAAGTTGGTACATGCATTATGGGCAGACAGACTTACTACAAAGAGGTAAATTGGTATGTCTCCATACCAGTTGGTCTATGGAATGGATGTTGTATTTCCTACTTCTTTAGGTGTTCCTATCATGAAGTTATTATGGGAAGAACAAGTAGAACCAAATGACATCCAAATAAGAATTAATCAAACTATAAAAATGCAACAATACAGAGAAGAGGTCTACAACCAAACTTAGGTGATTCAAGAAAATATCAAGAAACTCTATGACAAAAGGACCAAGGATGATGAATTCTAGTTGGGAGACAAAGTACTGAAATGGGGCTCAAGGAATGAAGAAAAGGGAAAACATGGAAAATTTGAGAATTTATGGAAAGTCCCATTTATAATACATTCCTATATAGGAATCAATGCATTTTTTATGAAGGATATGGATGGAGCAGATCTACCAGGAGGACATGTCAATGAAAGAATTCTCAAGCACTGTGTTTCACATGAATGAAGGTTTTTGTCACCCACTTCATTGTAATTACTATTTTACTTTTTATGTCAGGTGTGGGTTATTTTTATCAAGTGCTTAAATCCCAAAGAGAATGCCCTAAGCCCCTGATTAGTGTCACCAGATTTACATTTATAAGAAAGAAAATCAGAAAAGAAGAAAAGTACTATAGAAGAAGATTCAAGGCAACATGTAGTCGGTTCTTGGCACCTCACAAAGAGAATACCATACCCAAGTGGATCCATTGTTATAACCCTATATTTCATAGTATATCCTAATGATTTGAATTTCTTCCTCTAGTCATATTTTACTGTAAATAATATTTTATTTTGCAAATGATTTACAAAAAGAAAAATAAAAGAAAAATCAAAGAAAAATAAAAGAAAAAGAAAAACATAACAAAGAAAAAAGAAAAGAAAAATAAAGAAAACGAAAAGGATAAAAATAGAAAAAGTGAAAAGAGGGTATAAAAATAATAAAGTACAAAAAAAGGAGAAAATATAAAACCCCATAAAAAATAAATTTGGTTTGATTCATACTATATAATCACGATCAAACTTTTTCAATTTATGTTGATAGGTTAGGGAATAAATTTGGTCAAACAGTTTAATCTTGGCCAAATTTGATAGGTTAGAGTAATAATTAATCCATCATTCTAAGATGGATTAATGATCTAGTTGATTAGGCTAAGAGTTAGGTTAATGATGTTTATTTCAATAAAAGTTGAGAAGGGATTGTTAAAATACCTTTTGTTTGAGTAAATTTTGATATTTTTACCTTAGGAAAAAGGCCTTGGTGAAAAAATGGTAAAGGGTAAGCTTAGCGCTACCCATTGTATGATTTTATACTAATTTTTCTAATGGATAAGAATTTTTGTCACGTAGCGACTAAAGGATGCACACGTTTCATTGACAACATCTAGAAACCCCCAGATCGATGGTCCTAAAAGTATTTAGGATCCCCCCCCCCTCGGACCTTTCTACCTTTAACGGTTGGGGGGGTCCGGAAAAAAGGCTTCCCCCCCACTGGACCC
>ML793616.1:470102-480113 GCA_009831015.1 Picea engelmannii | reverse complement strand
AAAAAATTAACATTTTTGGAGCAATCACTGTAGAAAGGTACGGTCATGGATTCATATCAGTTTCAGGAGGATATATTGCGGCTTACGTTTTGAGAAAATGGTGATGAATATCGCCAAACAGTTGAAAACCCACTTGCAGAATGGGTCGATTACTTCCCACGTGGTTCGTTTCCTCAAAACATTAATACTGTTGGAGAAATAACTGTTGAAAGATACGACCACGGATTTAGCTCGTCCAAACTCTGATTTTCCTTATTCTTTGGTTTGTTTGGCTTGCTTCAAGCAACATAGCTCTGATATCATGTCATTTTTTCATGGAAACCTGCACAAGAGATCTATCTAAAGCATACACAAACAAAGCTTATCAAGAAAAGGAAGAGAGATACACAATGAAGAATGAGAATTGATGCATATTATGATCTTATCAATCAGTGATTGATATTCACTCATATAGGCAATGACATCCTATAATTAGTAATCCATGCATAATAGTGATAGTCTAAGATTAGAAAGTCTAAAATAGAACTACTCAGTTAACTCCCACTGAACTAGTGTTACTCCCACTGACCTAGTGTGCTGAAAATAGAAATTTCTCTAACATACTGCCCACCTCACTTTGCCACTGTACCCACTATCACCTGTCGCATGTCATAGCCCACATACCCATTGTCCAATCAATGCCCTCCCCATGACCATTAATCTCCCTTTCATCACCCTGCGCCATAACGGACACCTTCGTTGCACTGTACAAACCTAGTTTCTTCACCACTATGACACTGTTTGCAAATCCATACACTATCGACAATGTGCCAAATCCATCTTTCAAGCCAAATTCCACCAAATTTCACTATCGACAGACGCAATTAACCCGGATAATTACAGTCCTCCATTAATTCACCTCAAAACTCTATTAGTCATTTCCCCCAAAGCCAAATCCATTGAGACATCTGAGAATTTGATTCTTCCCCCTCCTATCGACCTGGATCACATCCACCTAGAAGATAAGGACTACAATATTACAAATCCGAAGTGTGAATTTGACTTCTTCGAATTATACTTCTGGATAAAATATACCTTCCTAGATCAAATCGAAGAAATTGGATTTTGGGAGTCCAATTTTCCTTTGTACATGTTTCCTCATACCTTCCACTTCCCTAAAGTCGTTTTGAAATGACAGGCCCATTACCTTCCTGGACAAAGGGCCATAGTTTCTTTTTCTGGATAAACCTTGTTCACCATTACCCCCAAATCCATTAATCATATGCTATAGATCCAAAGAAGCAACCCTGCAATCCCATTTTCCATCAAGGCCATGAACGACCTATACCGGAAGCTTTCCTTCCCCCAAAGAGCACACATTTTCGAGATATTTCTGCCAAAAGATATTCAATTGCCCAAGAAAAATCCTCCCTATCCATCCTCCATTTTCTCTGTTAGGGAAAAAAAGATTATTTCCATTCTTTCTTACTTGTTAGGATAATTCTCAAATGAATGGGTTGATGAACCTATCTTTGGTTGTTTTTCCATTTTTTCTATAGAAGAAAAATCCACAGTTCAATTTGATTTCGGACAGTTTTTGGATGATAACATACATGATCATTTTTCCAGGTTTTCAATAGAAGGAATGTTCAGATATTCCTCAGTGTTGGTGTATTATTCTTGTTTTTCAGTTAGACAGGTTTCCATGTGCTTTTCAGAAATTGGATCAGGAGGGAAACCCACAGTTAGTAACCTCATAGACCTCACTAGTGAGGAAAAACTCAATTGAATTCATCTTCAAGGATTTATTGACCGTTTTTATCACCTAGTGGTTTGCATGATGATCAACAGAATAGAGACAAGCATAAATGAATAAGTTCAGAAAATCCTTCACCTCTATGATCTAGCCAAAACATGAGACCGGTATCTATATCAAAACCACACTGAAATAAGAGTGTATGGATGTGAGCTGCCATGATACAGACTACCAAAATATCTCCCTCTAAGGATGTTTGCAATGGAATACATCAAGCATATCGTGAAATATGATGATATCCATTTTGTTTCAATCAAGAAGAAACAACAACTTAGAATCAAGACCCAAATTCGCCCTTTCATATGCAACAACAGAGTTGCACGAGAATAGGCAGAAAAATTCCTGAAAAAGGTGAGTTTCACATGGAATTATGACCCATTTGGTGTCATCTCAGAGCTCAGATTCAAACAAAGGAGCACTCCCTATGCTCACATACAGAAGATAGAGGTGTAAAAGTATATGAAGCAGACATATTAGCAAGATAACACATTGCTGGAAATAGAAGAAAAACCTCCCCCTGTCATTGCTTCACATACCAACACACCTCAAATACAAAAAGAAAATAGAGAAAGGAAATAGGTTTCCCCGTCAGTCACAAAGGTGTCAGATGAAGGCTTCCAAGTCTACAGAAAAAGGGCCAAAACTAGTCACACACCAGACCTTCTCAAATAAGGCGAAATGAAGTCCACCATAGTCATGGAGGGACCACATTCCTCAACCTTTTCAAACATTCATTTCATAGTTTCCACACCTTCATATAAAAAACAAACAGACACTACTTTGTCAACCAAATCATCTCATGAGAAAATTGGGTCAAATATATTTGACAGGTACACACATATCAAGCAGAGGAATGAAATCCTAAATAGCAACACATATGCTCAGTTCTAGAAGTCGACCTCCACTTCTCAACATAGACGACTCTTAGCATTTGACACAGATAAAGGAATAATGAAAATGGCATTCCTGCAAGCAAAATTTATTCATCCCAAGACAACTTTTGATTACCAGAAGACTTCCTTTCAGTTTAATGTGAACGAGGTCCATCCTGTAGACCAAATGGACATGCACAGGAAAACATGGGAGATGATATTCTCCACCTTGACAAACACCTCATTGACTGCTTCAAAATTGCAGGTGTCTATGACTAACATCCTGTCCCAATTGAAGCTGGAGAAAATCTCCTCTTTGACCATGGAAAATAAGATCAAATCACTAGAAGAGTTGGTTCTAAAGATTGGGTATGACCCATATAATGTCAAGGAAAATGAGGAATTATTGAAGAAGAAGAATGTTGATATAGCATCCTTGAGAAATCAATTGAATCTTACAACTACTGAAGATTCACAAGCAAAAGAGGTGGCTAAAACTGAAGGCCACAAAGAGGAAATGATGAAGCTTATCATGGAACATAATGCACAGATAAGAGATATGGAGGAAGAAATGGATAAATTGATAAAGGAGAAAGAAAAGAGTGTACATATGGCCATTACCCCACTAGAGGCAGTCCCTATGAAAATAATTAGAATAGTAGAAGTAGCTACATCAATCGAGATTCCATTATCCATCCTAGTGGAAGTTCCAGATGCATATGAGAAACTTGTGAAGTATATGGACGACATGTCCCTTCAAGGGGAGAAGATCATAAAATTGCAAGAAGAAGTAAAAAACCTCCAAGAGATGAAGTCTATGTTTTAGGCCACTCACCATGTAGAAATACATAAGCCTCAGAGACTTAGGAAGCAACTACAGTAGCTATAGAGTTATAAGAAATGGATATTGAAAGATAAGACAAAGACCTTCCTTGAGATCAAGAAGGTCCTAACCAAGAAAGGATTGATGTTGTAGCTAGAGGAGAAGGCTCAAGTGATGGACATTGGAATTCAGATACTTTTCAGTAAGATTGAAGTATATTACACAAGAAAGGTCTCCCTGGACTATTAGTACTCAATGACAAGATAATCACTCTGTCAGATTACAAGCATAATATCAGTGCAATGGCAAAGGACAGTTCCAAGGTTGCAGGTATACAGGGAAGAATTACTGGTACGGATTTTCCTAGAGACATTACAGTTTGAAGAAGAAGAATTCAGACTGTCATAACCAGCCTAACATTTAAAACTTAAACAAATCTAAGTATTACAGAGAGATCCCTCTCTGAAGCTGGCAGTGCTACATCCCATCTTCAAAAGTGGTTTTGATAGTTACCTCTATAAATTTCTTCTACCCTTCAACAACCTCTGGTAATTACAGAGTGATAACATATAGCAAGACTTGGGAAGAACACTTGCATCATATTCAACAGTTTTTGCACACTCTGCAGAAGCATAAGCTATATTCCAACTTGGAAAAATGATCCTTTGTCATGGACATGGCCTAATACCTAGAATAAATTGTTTATGCGCATGGTGTGCATGTTGATGCAACCAAGATCCAAGGCATCCATGACTGGCCATCCCCAACCACATTTAGTGAGCTTCGGATATTCTTAGGACTTGCTAATTTATATCGTAGGTTCATGTTGGGATTCTCCCATATTGCATGGGACCTCATCCAAATAACTAGGGTTGGTGGTAAGGAAAACTTTCTGTGGGGCTTGTCCTAATGGAAAGCGTTCGATGATATGAAGCACCGCTTATGCTCAGCCCTAATGCTTTCATTACTTGACCTGTAACATCCCTTTGAGATTGAGAAAGATACTTCCAACTATTTTGTGGGTGCATTCCTCACTCAACACAACCACCTCCTGGCATATCATAGTGAGACACTATCAGATGTTGTATGTAACTACCATACTTTCAAAAAATAAATGTACTCCATCATGCAAGAGTGCCACTAGTAAAGGAATTGTATTCTCAAAAAGGAGACAATCATCCACACTGATCATAAGCCACTGCAACTCATGCACACACAAGGAAAATTGCAGAATGACCACCATCATAAGTGGTCCACATATTTGCAGTAGTTCCACCTCAAAATCAAGTATAAAATAGGAAGTACCAACCAAGTCATTTATTTCCCCATTCGACCTCCAATCGTGACACTCACCATAGTGATATATTATTTCAGCCACGAGATCTATTAATGGCCCCACCTCTATGAAAAAAATATTGATTTCGCCAACACATACCATATTTTGGGAGAAAACACGATTGTCACTAATTTCCATCTTCAAGACTGGATGTTGTGCCATATGGGCCATCTTTGTGATCCATCAAGAGAGAAAGTGAAGATGATTTGGGAATCCCACTACATTCAGGTGGCAAGACACTTCAATGTGGAAAATCTAGTGGAAGTGTTGCAACAAAATTTCTACTGCCCAAAACTTCGACAGGATGTCAACAAACATATATGGTCCTGCACTTCTTGCACTATTTCCAAAATTACCACTAAGAAATAACGCATGTACACTCCTCTTCCTACTCCTAACAAGCCCTGGGAATCCATCTCAATGTAGTACATATCGGGCCTTTCATCCACCAAGTGGGCAAATGACTATTTTTTTGTGGTTGTTGATATATTTTATAAGATGGTGATTATGGTCGCCTATGAGAAAAGCACCACTGTGGAGGACACTACCAAGCTCTTATTTGAACTTGTGTGGGTACACTTTGGGATCCCACAAACCATTATCTCATATCATGATAGTTGGCTCCTCAACACATTTTGGTCGATCCTCTAGTCATTGTTGTACATGAAGCTCACTAAGTCCACTTCCTTACACCCCCAGATGAATGGCCAAAATGAGGTCATCAACTAGATGATCGTGCGCATATTGCACATGTACAATTCCAAGCACCCCTGAACCTAGGATGAGAGTCTTACCTATGTTCAACACAACTACAATAGATCCATACATATCTCAACTGGCCACATCCCCTTTCAGGTGGGGTTGGTATTTCAACCATTAGGTCCCATGGATGTTTACTACCCCTTGCAGCCACCAAGTCAAACTCATCACATGCTCCAACTTAAGATGAAAAATCCACCCAGTTCATTGAGCATATACAACACATATGCCAATAGGTTCAGGATATTTTACAGAAGTCCAATGTGAAGTACAAGAAACTCCATGATCAACACCGAGTGCCACACCAGTTTCAGGTGAGAGACAAAGTTTGGTTGCACTTGCATAAGGAACTCCTTACAGGGCCTCACTAAAATCTTCATCCACTCTGTTATGGACCTTAAACCATCACCGAGTTTGTGGGTGATAATGATTTTGAGCTCAACCTTCCCCCCTTTCTTTCCTTGCACTGGGTGTTCAATGTGGACCTCCTTCGACCTTATTTTCAACCATTATTGGACACCTCAAATATAGTAGAATAGTTGACACCAATATAGATTAACCCTGACTACATGGAAAAGGAATTCACCGATCATATCATGGAAAAATAGGTCAATGGAAATATTTAGTAGAGGATCCATCTTTATCGGTTTGTCAAAGCATGGTATCTCCTGCACCAAGGCAAGTGGCTCACCCAGGGCCAAATTCAAAATAAATTTCCTCATCTTATGGGGGCACTCAATGAAATGAAGAAAAGTTCTTCCTAAGTGGGGAGGATTGATCTAAGAGGATCTTGGTGGCCACCCACCTTTTACAACTGGCTCAAAAAAATATTTCTGGGAATTTGATGTACTAACTTGCCCCAATGGGGCCCACATGACTTTTGGGGCTTCATATCCTAGGGTTAGGGTTTTGGATGTCTAGGGTTTTGGAATTCATTTTTATTGTAAAAAAGTCTGTAAGAGACTCAATGTACTCATATTCTTGTGAATGAGATTAGTCGTCACATCTCTTCTTAGAGATCAGCTACCACCATTCTAGCAAGCTTGTTTTCAGTCGGCATTTTACAGTTTTCAGCATATTCCTTATTTAAGAGAAGTCAAGTTTTATTGTATCTCTATTATTTTTCACCTTGTCTATGTGTTAATATTATAAATATGTGGTTTCATTTCATTTCTCTCATAAATTCGGATCAGTTTGAGACCATACAAGGCCTTCTTCATCCTGCAAACATAATTTTCATTCTCTGACAAATGAAATCCTTCTGGTTTCTTAATGTATAATTCTTCTTCTAGTTCCCCATTTAGGAAGGTTGATTTCATGTCCATATGATACACTTTAATATTCTTGGAGAATGCATAATCTAGGATCAATCTGATTACATCCATTCTGGAAATTGGGGAAAACGTCTCTTCAAAGTCGACACCTTCAACTTGAGCATATCCTTTACATAAAAATGTTTCTTTATTCCTGGTAACTTGTCCACCTTCATTCAATTTGTTTCTGAAAACCCACTTTGTACCGATCACATTCTTGTTCCTTGGCCTTGGAACCAGTTCCCAAGTGTCATTTTTATCTATCTGATCTAATTCTTCATTCATGGCTTTAATCCAAAATTCATCCCTGTTGGCTTTTTCAAAACCGCTTGGCTCAACTGTCGACAATATTCATAGGTGTTGTTGTTCTGGTGAACTAATTCTTCTTCTAGTTTCAACTCCGACATCTTTATTTCCAATTATCTGATCTACTGGATGGTTCTTTTGTAGTTGTTTGCTAGGTGTTTTTGGAGGTACTTGAAGATCTTGTTGTTCTTTCCCTGCTTCTTCTAACTGCTCTTTCTCATGTTTCTCTTCTGCTACTTCTTATTCCCGAACCTGTTCCAAATAATCATTGTCTTCTTTTTTTATCCTTTTTCCACCTATCTCATCAACCATCACATTAATTCTTTCCACTATTTTATTGAGTCTTAGGTTGAATCATTTGTATGATTTCCTTGTTCTTGAGTACCCAACAAGTATACCTTTTTCAACATGAGAATAAAACTTTCCCATATTTCCATCTTCCCTTTTTATTTAACATTTTCTTCCAAAAACTATGAAGTGCTTCATATTGGCTGGTCTTCCTTTCCATAGCTCATAAGGATTTTTATCACTGTTGTTTCTGATCGTTACTCTATTTTGAATGTGAATTGTTGTATGCACTACTTATGCCCAAAATATATATGTCAACTTGGAATCCATTAGCATAGTATGATCCATTCCAAGTAATTTCATGTTCTTCCTTTTGACAACTCCATTTTGTTGTGATGTCTTGGAAACCAATAATTGACTCTTTATCCCATGTTTACTACAGAAGTCCATAAATTCCTTTGAAGTAAACTCTCCTCTATTGTCTGATCTCAAACATTTGATTTTTAGATCAGTTTCATTTTCAACCATATCCTTGTATAATTTGAAGTTATCAAATGCCTATGAATTCTTCCTTAGAAAACAAATTACAGTCATTCTTGTATAATCATCAACTAATAGCATAAAATAATTATAACCTTTCAAACCCTTTGTTCTAGTTGGTCCAACTAGATCGGTGTGCACAATTTCTAGTGGTCTTGTTGTGGAGTATTCCTTTGATTTGAACTTGGTCTTTGTTTTCTTTCCTTGTTGAAAATGCTTGCACAATGTGCTTGTTGGCTTCATGATTTGGGACATTTATCTAACTTCTTCCTTTCTCCCAACCTTGACAAGATTATCCAAATTTTTGTGACCCGTTTGTATGTTCCATAACCAAACTTCATCTTCCTTTCCTAAAAAAAAAAATTATTTTCCAATTTCACTTAGCACGTGTATGTTTCTTGAAGTTCTCATAGTTGTCACCACTATTCTATTAGATTACTGAGAGGGGGGGTGAATCAGTAATAGAGAAATTTGATCATTTTTAACCATATAATCCAAGTGTTATATCAATAAAGCATTATCATCCAATAACTACAGATTAGATAAGCAATGAAAAAATGAACAATCATACACATAAATAGTACACCAGTGTTTTACGTGGAAACCCAAATCGGGAGAAAACCACCTAATTTTTTCTCTTATATGTCTTGAAGAATTACATTCATTAGAAGCACCAACTTCCTTTGTTTTCTGGCTACAACTGGAAGGAGGCTCCAACCCCCTAGTTTCTCAGGCTACAACCTGAAGGAAGCTCCAACTCCCCAATTCTCTGGCTATAACCAGAAGGAGGCTACAACCCCCTATTTTCTCCAGCTACAACCAAAAGGTGGCTACAACCACCTATCCTTTCCTCGTCCAACTACCCTGAATTAGAAGTAGAATGATGGAACCACTATCACACTATCACTATGAGATATACCGATGTAAAACTATACCAATAAATCTGAACCATGCATCAACCTGTACCTCAACCTGTAATCAACCTGTACCATAAACAAGTGCATCAACCATGCACCAACCTGTACCAAACAACCCATAATCAACAGGTACCATAAACAAGTGCATCTAACCATGTACCAAGTATGTACCAATAATGTGTCAACTACTCATCAATATGTACCAACATCATCAACTATACACCTCATGTATGTGTCAAATCATCAACTACTTGTCTCAACCATGTACTCAACATGTGCCTCAACCAAAAGCCCTCATTAATTTCATCATCCAAATATGATTTGTAGCTTTGTAATATATCTGGTGTATATAATCACATTCATGCAAACCTTCCTTAACTTTAACAACAAGAGACTAACATTTTCATCAAACTTTTCTTTACTCTCACATGCCTAGTTTTGGATTAGTCAAGAACCGTAACTTGAATTAATCATAACTTTGTACCTATAATGTATAAATATCTGAAACTGATACACAATGTTCTTCAGTTTGTTTTATGAAATTCCTCCAAGTTTCACTACTTGGAACCTCTTATAAAATGAGTTATAGCAAAAATGGAATACCTTGCTGAATTCTGGCATATTCTAGAGAGAGAACTTGTAGAGCATGCCACACATTTAATATTTGTGGAAATGATCTAAAAATATTACAAATAATAATAAAGACTTTACCCTAACCAAAACTTTTTGTCTCACTAAATTTGGATCTGTTATGAAGAAGTTATGACGTTTTTACCCGAAACACTTGTTTTTGACTAGTTTTAGGACTAGCCACAAACCCTATTTTCCATGGAGTGTAAGTACCAAAATACAACGAACCACAAGATGAATTGTTTACCACATATACTTGGATATGTTTTCTCAATGGCATAGAAATTTCACGATCTGAATCATTATAGAAAAAAAGTTATAGCGAAAATGGTGAGATGACCTGTAAATAACATACCTTAGAAAGTACCATCAAAAGAAGTTATCCTTCCTTGCATTTCAGCCTTCTTTTCTTCACTTTCCTCAGAATTTTGA
>ML793616.1:435541-459732 GCA_009831015.1 Picea engelmannii | reverse complement strand
TGGTATAAAGAAACTGATAAGGGAGGCCAAAAAAGTGACAAAAAGAGGCCAAAAAGTCTATAAATAGAAGCTGGCAGCTCATTATCACCATTGCTGATTTGGAAATTGACTCTGGAGCCAAAAGACCCCCTTTGCTAAAAATGCTGATTCTGGGAGCTACAGTGGATGAAACAGACTTCCGCTTGGACCAAGTAAGTACAAACTCCCTTATCTAGCTATTCAATTCTTCATTTTTGTCTTTAAGTTCGTTTTTTGGGTGGGCGTCGACTTTAAAAAATTCGGCCCTAGGTACACGTGGGTTGTCTCTGGAAAGGCCGCATGTACACTTGGGCAGAGTAAAGGCTTCCTGTGTGTACACACGACTGTCACCTCTACAGCTCGCATGGACACCCCCCCCTTTGTAGAAAAAAGAATTAAAAGGAAAGTGTTGACCCTACTGAACCTTGTTGTGTTGGCAGGATGTAGGTCCAGTGGAGGGAAAGGGAGCATGAAGCAATCAGTGAGTTGGTTGCGGGAGATCTGAATGTCATGGTCATGTTGATGCAATGCAGTTTACTGAAGTTCTTTCTATGTCCATTTATGCATGCAAAACTAAGGCTATTGAATGCCTTGATTGACTACTGGCACCCTGATGCAGAGGCCTTTATGTTAGAGGGGCAATCATTGGTGCCCACCACCGAGGATATCTATTTTTCGACTGGCCTCTCAAGGAGAGGGGAACCAGTCAAATTTGGGACGTTTCCTATGGGATCGAGTAAGATATCGAAACTAATAGCCGAGCACTATGAGGCTAGGACTGATCGTGCAAGCTCCCAGGTACCTATCAGTAAGATCACTAACTTATCGCTGCAGGCGATATTATTACTGATTGGGCGGATTACCGTTTCTGCAGTATTGCATCAGGATTCTCGCGCATAGATGAACTGTGAGATACAGTGCTTGAATGAACAGATTTTTGACTGGAGTACCACATTACTGGAGTGCATGAAGAGAAAATTGACAGATTGCTGACAACAGAAACAAAGGAATTTTGGGTTTGAGATGATCTTGTGTTCATTTTTCTTTGAGAGAGTTCCGAGATTTAGCTCTCGGGAAGTAGTACGAGGACATCATGCCTCATTTCTTAGAGTGTGTAGATGGGTAGTGTTACTACCACGACAGGGTGGTGGAAGGACCAAGGAGTCCTTCGATTATGACTTCTTTGCGTGGTTGTCATGGTAGATCCTTGTGATCGAGGATTACCCATATGTAGGGATATATTTCTCTAGAGATCTCGAGATACCTGTGCCTCCTGGTGAGGAGCGAGGGGAGAAGGGTAAGTCTCCACCTTTGTAGTTTTTTTTGTTTGCATATGTAATTTTTATGTCATTTTTGAGATATATATCATTTTTTTGTATGCCAAAGTATTTGTCGGGTAAATGTTTGTAGCATGCAGATGTGGGATCCGTGCGATCTGTTGATTATGCACGGAACATGCATCGTCTTCAGCCAAAAGCCGCAGCTACCGCTATCGGAGGAGCAGAAGTAGCAGGGAACCTCCCAGCCGAGGAGGCTGAGAGAGTCCTTAGATGAGTTGAGCAAAACTTCACTACACCCACTCGCACAGTCCTGATGGTAGAGATAGAGGACCTGCCACCATCCATGCAACCTCATGTAGTGGGGGCACCTCAGGCATGGGTCCGATTGTTTAGGAATTTAGCCCATGCTGTGGAATATTATAACAGGGCCCATAGGCCCTGAACCTATTTATACTTTTTACATGCCACGAGCACTTACTTGTATATATTTTTTTAGGGCATAAGTCCTGTGACTCATTATTAGTCCCATTTCTGAGGTGATTGCATCCATCTATGTACTCTGGTTGTTTTATGATGTTATATATGTTTTTTTTCATCTTTTGTGTCTTATGGATCACGTGTGCAAAAATGTATTTACATGCTTGTGTCAACGTTCTTTCATATGTGTGCAAGATGCCAATCTAAAATTTGATTAGCTAGAGTATCTGTAATTTGATTTAATCTCCTAGGAACATGAAAATATGTAATATAATCAAAGTTTCGTTCTAAGAGACGTACCCTAAGGAATCATCACTATAAAGTTGGATCATGAACCCGATATACTCTATTTAGCTGTGACACAACCAATTGAGCATCGAGATAGACCCGGAGGTGAGAGATACCCAATGACAAGGCATCACGAAGAAACTCAATAACTGCACTATACTTGGCGACATTATTTGTGGTGTCACCTAAGCATATACCTCCGGAAGATAACAACTAGCCCTGAGGTGTAAATATTACCCAAGCTACGGAGGCAAGCCTCCACGTGTGACGACTAGCACCGTCTGCATACCCAATGAACACCTCAGAATCACCTGACATCTGCCATATTGACAAAATATAACATCAATTACACGTCCATAACACTTAAAAGAAACTAAAAATTAATAGTACAAAGACTATACATATGTTACAAAAAGTTACCCATAGTGACCTGTCTATGAGTAATACTTCTTGAGGTAGAGCCCTTTTCTAGTCTCCGCCAAAGCATTCCCTTCAAAATCAACCAAACAATAAGCACCCTTTTTTAATACCTCTTTTATGATGAAGGGTCTGAACCACATGGGTTTAACCTTGCCTGCCCCCAGGGGGTCGTTATCCTGGTCATAGACCAGGACAAGGTCGCCTTCAAAGAAAATCCAAGGATGAACGGACCTATCATACTGACACTTGACCTTATGTTTGTGAGCTTCGTTGGTCAAGTCCACATCGCGACGCTGCTCATTGAGCTGCTCAAGGTGTACTAACCGTTCTTCAATTGGAGAAGTGTCTAGCAATAATTTTACTGCCAATTTTAGAGATGGGATCTGACATTCGATGGGCAAGACTACCTCCAGCCCGTAAATGAGTTGAAAAGGTGAGAAACTGGTTACAGTCTTAACAAATGTTCGGTAAGCCCATAATGTTAAGTATAACATCAAATGCCAATTTGACTTGGCTGAGTTGATAGTTCACTATAGAATAGTATTAAGAGTTTTGTTTATAGCTTCCACCTACCCATTGGCTTGGGGGTAGTAAGGTGATGAATGGTCTTGCCATAACCCAAGATTTGATGTTAATTCGGTCATCATTTGGTTCTAAAAGTGACTGCCATGGTCAGTGACAATCTCTCTCGGGATGCCGAACCTTGCTATGATCTGGTTGAATAAGAAGAGAGACGTAGTCTCTCCATCATATTTAAACGTTGGCATAGCTTCGACCCACTTAGGGAAGTAGTCGACAACTACGATGATATAGCGGTGCCCCCTTGCCGACGGGGGATTGCAAGTAGTATAATCAATCCCCCACTTAGTGAATGGACCAACTGTGATGACAGGAAACATAGGAGTGGGATGTGCCCTCATCTTTCGAGAGAATATTTTGCATGGATGGCACTTCTTGACCGATTCAATACAATCTTTGATAAGTGTCGGACAGAAGTAACCTACTCATAGAATATTTTGGGTTGTTGCCAACCCAGAAAAATGAATGCCACAAGCTCCAATATGGCAATCGTTGAGCACGATGATGGCCTCCTCATGTGTGAGACATCGACGTAAGATGCAGTCTACACCTCTCCGATACAACGTATCATCAAGTATGAGATAATTCTTATCCTGATGACATATCCGCCGACGCTTGTCACGAGAAGCAGAGGTGGGGCACTTCAAATTCTGGAGATAGATAAGTATATCTCTGTACCAGGGATCTGAATATGTAATAAAAAAAATATCTCCCTGGATAGGTGATTCCTCAGGCACAACGTCACCTGACTCAACCGGAAGTAGCGAAATAATATTTGCGAAGACCAATGACTTTTTGGACTTTGCTGAAATGAAGTCTAAGTCAAATTCTTGGAGGATGACCATCCATCTACTAATTTTTCCGCCTATAATTCGTCATGTCAACATGTACTGGAACGGATTCATGATAGCAATGACGGTGGTCTTGCGAAACATAACATAGTGACAGAACCGTTGAACAGCATGAACTTCTGGCAACGTAATTTTTTCGATATGAGAATAATTGAGTTTCGGTCCTACGAGGCCTCTACTCAAGTAATAGATCATGTATTCTGAGAATGAATCATCTTCCTGAACTAAAACCATGCCAATGGTTGACTCTGTGACATCCAGATATAATAAGAAATATTTGTTATAGTTAGGTGGCCATAGAAGAGGTGCGGTTGTGAGGGCATGTTTTAATGAATCAAAAGAGCGTTGAGAAGCTTCTTCCCAGAAAAAAGGAACGTCTTTCTTTAGTAAATGCATAAATCCCTTGGTGATTTTGGCATAGTTGGCGATGAAGCGTCGTAAGAAGTTTACCTTTCCTTGTAGACTCTCAAGTTGTAGGATTGTGCATGGGGGGGGCAACTGGATTATTGCCTCCACCTTAAGAGGATTGACCATGATCCCTATTGTTGATACGATGAAACCTAACAAATGTCCTGACGTTATGCAGAAGCTGCACTTGTTTGGGTTCAAGCAAATCCTAAAATAGTGACAACGTTCGAAGATTAGTCTAAGGTGTATGGGATGATTCGTTCTCTTGCGAGAGCGTGATGCTAAATCATCTAGGTAGGCCTCGACTATATGCTTGAGGTCATGAAAAGAAAAATACATGGCCCACTGGAATGTGGCTCCAACATTTTTAAGGCCAAAAGGCATCTTACGATATGCGAATGTAACCCATGGACAAATGAATGTCATTTTATGTTGGTATTCGGGTTTGATTTGGATTTGATTATATCCCAAAAAACCATCGATGAAAGAAAAGGCTTCACAACCAGCACATTCATCAATGATCTGGTCAATGAATGGTGTTGGAAAATTATCTTTGGGACATGCCTTGTTTAAATCATAGAAATTGGTACACACACGAATCGTGCCTTGTTTTTTATTGACTGGCACAGAATTTGACACCCATTGAGTCAAATGGATAGGATAAATAAAACCTGCCTTTAGCAATTTCTCAACCTCAATCTTGATGGATGCTTCTTTCTTGGGATTAGCTGGACGAATTTTTTGTCGAATAGGCTTGGCATCAGGATACGTTGTGATTTCATGTTCAACTATTTTTGGATCGATACCTGGCATTTCCTCATAATACCAGGAAAAATCGTCGTGAAATTATTTGAAAATATCCATGTAAATTTGAATCTCTTCGAGGGAGCAATCTGCTCCAACAAATACATTCTCCACGATGCCAGGGTTTCGATAGATGTTGATTGGTATAGTTTCAGCGATAGTCACCATATTTCCCTCAGTATAAATTTCATGTGTAGCTAAGCGATTAATAGGACACGACGGATCTCCCTTCATGGTAATGGTGAATTCTCCTGCTTCGATTCGTCTTAACTATGAGAGAAAATATGATCTGTGATGAAGATCTTCCCAAGGTTTGTCCAGACTAGTCATTGCTTCGATTACTGCTTCATCAGAAGGCAAGACTAAGTCTAACGAATCGACGTTAGCGAGAGAACCCTAAGCCCAAATAGGCTCTAGAAGTGGATCTAACTCTTGTGAAGGAGTCAGATTAGGGTTAGTTGAATCTTATTGGACTAATGAGTATGCTACCTCAGCAGCAGACAAGGGCATGGACATGCCTAGGTGCCCTGTCTCATCCATCATGGCTGATGGGGAAGGAAGAATCCAAGGATCCTAAAAGTAAGTCATGCAGAACGACGAAACTTGAAAAATATCAACCTTATGGTGATTAGATATAAATTTGATATCATCATGAGGAGGTGGGTAATCGAAGGTACCCATAAAGGATGGGCACAAACCAACTCCTACGTTAACGACACCTGGTTGAGGATTATCAATCATCGGGACCGTGGATACCCCCAAAGCTGGGTCAGGTCTAGAGAAAGACAATTGATCGATGGTCACTATCCAGCCCTCGTGTGGAAACAACAAGAATCAGAAAACTGTAGCAACCACATCTTGCATAACATAAGTCCAACTCTATCCTAACAAGGGGTTATAGTCGAGGGGAGCATTGACTACCTCTACTTCGACACACACGGTTTTCCCTCCTAACTGCACAGGGAAAGAAGGAACGATGCCATGTGGTCAGAATGAACGACCGTTGAAAGCAATGAGGAGAGTAGGTGATGGAGACAAAACGGGCTGTCTAATGGCCTTCCAACATGATAACGACATGACGCATGTCGAGGCACCCTCGTCGACCACTGTGTAGAAGATATTCCGAGTAAAATTTTTTGTGGGATGAGCCACTACTATCTGAAATGCTACGTGGTAAGGCAGATGAGGTTTTAAGTTGGTTGTATCTAACATGATGGTATGCATATTACAAGTCTCAGTAGAGSCCAAAGCGGTTAACAAGGCTTTCCTCTGAGTAGGGAAACTTTGGAGGACCTCCAAAGAAGACATYGCACAAGGGGTTTGTGATAAATCTTCCACCATAGAGTAATTCTGGGCGGCCCTTGCGTTTGGGTTGTGAGAAGATTTTTTAAATGCACCCTTTGGAATGCGTGTCATTCTTTCTCCCAACGTCTTCTCAATMTSTAGAGGAAGAGATGGGATATCAACTTCTTTACCCTTCTCAAAAGTKCTTGGTTTACTATAATYGTGTGCTCTAGTTGATATGAAAGCATCACCCCTAACCATATATACGTTCACGAATGAGGGATTGTTTGGAGGCRGGCATGTTTCTTAGTTGTCCCCTTCTGTGCTTGTAGAGGCTTGAGTTAGATTTTGCCCATGTTGAAAGGGATTAGTCAACACTGCTTGTTGTTGTTATGTGACAAACTTTTAGGCCTCTGCAAGTCGAGGACAAAGATGGGTCGGGTGGTCTTCCGGGCACAAGTTGCATGGACACCTTGCCTTTCATTTTTCCATGTTGTCCCCGCCAGCATTATCAGTGGGTTTTTTATCCCCCTTACCCTTCTTTCGTTGTTTTTTCTTCCCTTCAAGCTACTGGGTGGCCTTTGGGTTAGTCGACTACATGGTGTGTACTTCCGACATTTGGGTAGGGGGAGCAACCAAAGCAGTAGTTTGGTTGGCTGCTGTGTGTTGTATGGATAACTGTCGCAACTGCTTTGCCAATTGCTCAGCAGGCTTGGTTTGTGTTGAACCAACAATACCATCAACACGTGGTCCAACTCTCTGTCTATTTTTATCTAGTATCGAACATGGTGCATCTGGCAAGATGTTGTATAATAAACCAGACTCAGAATATAGGAGCTCAAACTGTTGATCCCTCATGATGGCATCTTCTTCGGAGAAAAATATGGATGTCGTGACGTCTTTGGATAACTGTGGGACCAAAGACCTAAGGAACCAATCAAGCAGGAATGATGGTGGGACTAGTACCTTGATTAAACTCTTCCGGCGTCTCCACTCTCGGATATGATCAAAGATATGGTCTATTGTTGTCTTTTCGAAATTGGTGAGCAACTATGTGCCAGCATCGTATCTCACAAGTAACTGGAAATGGTTAAGGAAGGCCATCACCAGTTCGCCAAAAGAAGAGTATCTTGAGTGATTGAGCTCGATGTACCATTTCGCGGCACTCCCAATGAGAGTACGTTGAAACAATTGCAACTGTATGGAGTCATCTTTCAATGAGTTAGATGAGCACCAAAGATGAAAGGTAGTCACATGATCACCTGGATCTTCATTAGTCTTGGCCTCGAACTTTGGAATGTCTGAAGGAAACTTTGTTGGCATAGGAGGCCAACGCAGATCGTGACAAATAGGATCAATCAACAACCTTGTCAAATCTGGCAAGTGTAAAGTCGCTAGGAATGGTAGTCTAGGTTGCTGCTGATAACCTAGGAAAAAGGGTCCTAGAGTTTGAATGGCACCAGGTTGCCAGGAAAAGTTTGGTTGCTGGCTCGGATTCTGGTAGAAACCATGGCCCTGACCAGCGTAAGGATTTTTCATCTGTGGAGACATCATCGGTTGATTTCCCAAAAAGGACATAGAGTGTTGGGCATGCATTGTATTCGAAGGACTTTGGGAAGGATTAATCCATGTCGGTCCCATGGGGAGAGGCATAGTAGTCTGTCCAGGGTTCTGTTGATTGTGGAAAGAATTACCCCAGAATGACATTCTGGAGGAGGGAACAGATCCTTGTCCTGAATTCCAAGATCCTTCTATGTGTGCCCCCTGTGCAGGAATAGTACCCTATGTGGGAGTAGATTGTCCAAAAATGAGGTTGCCCCCAGTCGGGGACGTGGCTGAAGAGAATGTGTTGCTACCAAATGTTTTGTTCCAATAAAATGGTGTCGAACCTACCAACATACTGTGTGAAGGTGGTCCCTGAATCCCTGCTCCAAATAAACTATTGTGTTCAGGTTTCCCGGTGGATTGATGATGCGAACCACCGAGCGAAGGGGACGAAGGAGGGATATGACCTCCTGCATAAGAAAAATCATTAAAAGGGATAGGAGTGCCCCCAAAGTGACCTTGCATAAGAGCACTAGAGCTCCCTTCCCCTAGACCCAAAGTCTGTAAAGTGGAGTAGGTTAGTATAGGACTTGTACCCAAACTAGGCATACCGTATGAGAATGGAGGGCCTGTCGCACTAGGTGTGAAGGGGGTTGTGTCCGCCGCCATAGACGGGTTTGATCCACTATGTGATGTAGTTATGGTCAAGACCATGGTGGCTCAGAATGATGATGGTAGGTTAGTAGATGACTCTCCTGTGGTTACAACCGTGATGGTAATTGAAGAATTCCTAGAAGAAGTAATAGCATATGTTTCCATTGTTGTGTGAGGCATTGTCTAGCGTTCGTGAAGTTGGATTGGTACAATAAATGGTGCCAAGATATCAGTGGTTGGAGTTTCAACCGAGGCAAGAGCGGTTGCTTCAAAGTTCAAAACGGTCGATTCCTTCAGGGGTTGTTCGGGCACAATGGTTTGTAACCTGATCGCTTCAAAAGACCCTTGTTGGTCTAGCTTCCACCTTAATGGTGGCGGGAGTGACTCTAGTGCAACCGATGGTAGGCCAAGAAGCCTTCGTGACTGATGGAGCTCCGGATCCTCAACTATGTGAGAATATCCAAGACACTCTAAGGTATTCTAAATGTTCAAAAGTAACACACACTAAAAAGAAGCCCCTAAGAGACAAGACAAGCAATCACTAAATTATTTGGAAGAACAGTTACAACAACCAACACTAGAGCAGCTTACCGGTGCAAGTGCAACTCGAACATGGAAGCACCCTCTGGGTATACTCTACAAAGCATGGATCGATGTATGTCCTAGGTACCGCAGTATACCCCCGTCATCACCTATGTATGTCCCTAAAAATATTGGCAACTAGGTTGCCAGCACACGAACAATCACCAGGCGGGTACAGTCGAAAGTCGGGTAGACCACAATGAGAAGGGTATCGAGCCCGAAACCTGTCAAGGGTATCGAGAGAAAATGGTCTGGAAGACAACTGATGACCTCGAACGGATTCGATACCCACAAAGCCTCGTGTAAAATGCAAACGATGAAATCCAAAAACATGCCCTCTATATGTGTTCTCCACTACGATTGGTCCGACTTTGGAGGGGTTATCTCCTCTACCTTCCTACACACGACCTCCTGTTTATCCCTTGTGTTAGAGGGGGGTCCTCGATAAATTCCATGAAACTGGACTTAGAAACTCCCTATCTCAGACTCCAATCTTTGGTTTTGAATGGCCTTGAAGAGTTTCCTCTCCAACCTAATCCAAGGCCCTAGTCCTGAACTAGTTTGTGAACCCTACAAACAAAAAAGTCTAGTAGATTTTAAAATTAGCATTTCTTTTATGGATTTGTCTTACATCAAGGGGTATGAGGGTGAAACTAATGATGTGTAAAAGATGAAAGAAAAAAATGAATAAAAAAGTTGGAAACAAAACTTTTACTGAATGCAAAATTTCAACAACTTTTCACAAAGAAAGATTTTTAATTTTTCTAAGATTTTGGACAACAAACTCAAAGGAATTTCATTTGACTATGAGCTACCTATGATCTAAATGAACTGCAAAAACTTATGAAATAAAATACTTCTCCCTAGCTAATGATGCAAAACGACACTCTTCAACCAAAGAAGAAAACATAAAGAGATTTATTTATTTAAGTGCTAGTAAAGCAAGAAAGGGAAAATACCGACAAGCAAAAAACCAAGAAAAACAATTCTAGCTTAAAGCGTAGATTGCAAAGAATTAGATTAAAAAATCACACAATGGCAATTGTAAAAATAATGACTCCCACACTTGTCTAAAAACCATAAGAAAACAAATTTTTTATTTTTTATTTTTCTGACGACGTTTTAAATGAGAAAAAGCAAGCTAAGGCTAAAAATAATCCTAATCTACTGACTGTTCAAACATAGATTCAAACACTTGAGAGGAATACTTCTTATCAAAGGAGGGGATCAATGCCCCACCCTGAACAAAAATTAGCCTATACAAGCATGCAACTGTCACTCAAACAGAACGCGTGCGAATGCGTGTTGAACAACAACAGAGGGCATGTACACGGGGGATGACCTTGTATAGGCCACGTGTATATCTAAACTCTAAGGAAAAATATGAAAACAGACATACCAGACCAGGAGGAGGCCTCTGGTATTGATAACGAGGATCCCTTGAAGGCTTGGATACTCTTTCTAATAGAAAAACAAATAATGCAAGGAAAAATAATAAGGCAAAAAACAATCTGAGATAGGACTGTTAGCAAACAAGACTCAGACAAAATTCCAGAAAACCACCTGAGAATGTGTGATTCTGACAGGGAAGAGGAGGACTACCTCTGAGGTTCTTTGAACTCCTACACGCTATTTCTATCTCTACAGCTAGTGTTCACACGCAGGCTGTAAGAGGATAGGGCGCTGGTACATGCGTGTAGGCTTGGTGCAGGCCGCGTGTACCTCTGTGTGTCCCAAAAAACATAGTCAAGAAAAAGTAAGGGAAATCTGGTATGGAAAACCAGACTCCCTGCTAGCTCAGACCTTACAGAAATGAAAAGAAAATACAGGCAAGAAAAAACTAGTCTTTAAACTACCCAAAAAACTAAAAAAAAATTCCAAGAACCCTAAAGAGTATTGTCCCTAGTATGGTTGCCAATTCTGTTGTTGGGAAAAACACCCTACAGACTAGAAAATAGAGTTCAGACTTTGCAATGCAGATTTGATCGAATAGAAATTACTTTCTACCTACATCCCTAGATTTAAATCCCCTTTTCTCAGTAAATGCATGGAAAGATCCACCTACCTTGTTACCGGCGTTTGATGTCGATCCTCCGTTGTGCTTGATTACTTGTTCACAATGCTCCTTCCAAAGATGACCTACACTCAAGACAAACAACAACTATGTATGCATGCTACTTATATACTAATGGGTTAGAAATCAACCATAAACTAATCAGACCATATAAAGTTCATGAATTAGGACGGGAAAAGCATTCTCTTTATTACTTAAAATGAGTCAACTTACAAAAGTTGAGACTGACCACCACTCCTTGAACCTGATCCTGGGCTCCTCTTCTTCTGTCCTTCAACTGCTTTTCTTTAAATCTCCTTTGGCATTAGGAAAGGCTAAAGGGTTGGGACAATGGAATAAGTAAATGGGCAGAGTTTCTTTGCTATATTTTTTCCTCTTTCAAATGGTACCCCTACCCCTTCTTTTATAGGCTAGAAGGAGCTAGGTTTTTGGACGAACCCTCGGCCATGCATGACCAAGAGTTTTAGTTAACCCACCCATAGATTTTTGTTCCATCGTCAACTTTCATTTTTTCGTTCTTTTGTAGGTACACGTGGGTTGTTGTGAGTCATTCAGCGTGTACATGCATACAGTAATGGGTTAGGGCACGTGGGCCTTTACACAAGAGGATTTTCAAAGAGTTGTTCAACAGAGTTTTGGAAAAGAAGGGATATGAGTTGGCCTGATGCCAGGTAAGCATGTGTGGTGCAATTTAATGTTATAACACTTCCTGTGAGGGATTTCACCATAAGGGGATAACTTTGGAGTTCGTACATATTTACTTCTTATCATCCATGACAAAACAATAATGAGTCATATTTACATCAAACAATATTGGGTCCATTACCCAAACCTTTGTGCTACAAGGATTTATTCAAGGGTTTAAATCAATGACAACCAACCTTAATCAATGACCTTGACAAGATTATCAAAAATTTTGTGACCCATTCATATGTGTCATAACCAAACTTCATCTTCCTTTCCTAAAAAACATTTTTCTTTTCCAATTTCACTTAGTACGTATATGTTTCGTGAAGTTCTCATAGTTGTCACCACTACTCTGCCTAAAACTACTTTTCTTATTTGACATTTCTGAGAATCAAACACAATTTTGTGACCTTGATCACACATTTTACTAACACTCAAAATATTATGTTTCATATGTTCCACTAGTAGAACATTTTCTTCCTTGGCATCTTTACTTCCAATCTTGATTGTACCCCTTCCAATGATTCTGGATGAATTGTCATTTCCAAAAGAGACTAAGTGATCTCTTTCCTCTCTCAAGGTTATAAACCTATCCTTATCACCTGTCATGTTCTTTGAGAAACCATTTTCAACCTACCAACCATGTTTCTTGTGTTGAGCTTGTAGAGAGAGTGTGCGTTCTTCATTGTCATACCGATTCTTCTTTCTTATCCATTTTCTTTGAGGTTCTTGTCTATGACTGTTGTTATTTTGTTGTGATTCTCTTGGAGGGACTGTAATTCTACAATATTTGGCTATGTGTCCAAATTTCTTGCACTTGTTTCATTCCAATTTAGTGCTCAAGGATTCAAACCTATTTTAGCTTCTTCTCTGTGTTCCACTAGGCCTTCTTGGATAACCATTTTCTAGATAACTTCATAGTTATTTATGTTTCTTCTATTTTATCTTCAATTTATAGCCTTATGTCCAAAATTTTTACATGAATAATACAAACGAAAGAATATAGTTTGATACTTGGGAGTTGAAGATATTCATAAAGGAGTTACTCTTATAAATCCATCTTCTTCTTGAGACCTTTTTCATTCTAACTATTGTTGATTCTGGAATATGAATCTTCTAGGTGGTGGAACAACTCTATGATAAAACCTCTTATCTTCTTCCTTCTCATGAGATCCTCTGATTGTCTCTACTTATATTCTTGATTTCATTTCTTCGTATGTAATTTTGGAGCTTGAGAATTTTTCTATCTGATTGTATCCTAGCCTATACTTATCATGATGTGGCCTTTGACTATTGATAATGTTATACAAAAACTTGGAGCTATTCTACATTTTTTTCTTTTGAAGGTCTTTTCTCAATGTGACAATCTCTGCTTCCAAACCTTCAATGATCCTATCCATTTCTTCCAACCATTATTTGAGTGCTTCTTCAATTATGTTCTCTTACTCAACTTGGATTTTTAATTTTGAGATCATTTGTTCTAGTTCTTCGACGTTGGAATTTTGTGTTTCCTCTTTTCTTTTTAGTTCTTCCTGTAGCGACTTGTTTTTCTTATTTTCCCTTTTTATAACTTCTATGGCACTCAAAAATTATTCCCTGTAGTCAACTTCTGCCTCTTCATATTCTTCTTCAGTTCCTTTTTTATCTGAATCTTATATTTCCATGAATAAAACCCTTTACGTCTCACTTTTACTGACTTGATATTTTTCTGATGAGGTGTTTTTCTCTTTGGTGCAAAAGATTTTCTTGAAGAATTTATTTTTAGTTCTTTTTCCTTTGTATATTTGTTTTCTATTTGAATCATCTTCTTCATTTATTTTCTTTTTATTATGAGGAAATTTCTTAGTGAAACTACCAATACCATCACAATTGAAACAAATCAATCGAAGGTTACCTCAATATTTGTCATCGGTTCCCTTTTTCAATCTTCTGACAAAGTTGGCTACTTCTTCATAGTCTTCTAAGATGTCATTGTTGCTGCTATCTAAATTTTCCTTTTCCTTTCGCTTTTTCTTTGACTTCTTGGATTCTTTGAATGTTTCTTCTTTTGTAACTGGATTCTCCTATTTAGTTATCATTTCATAGGCTATGAACATTTCATGTAGTTCATCCATGCTTATCGATTCCATATCTGTTCTTTCTTCTAGTGCTAAGATCTTAGGATCAAATCTCTTTATTCTAGTGCCAAAAACTTGTAAACAACCTATATCTATATCCTATGATCAATATTTACCTGTACTTAACATGTATCAACAAAACCCAATAGGTACGTGAACTATTTGTGTTGCAACTCATGTATGTACACGACCTGTCTATACTACAACATGCGTATGTATGTGGTCTATCTATACTTCATCTTGCGTACACCTTCAGAAAACTATGATTTTCACCTTTATGAAACTCTGACCCCTTGTTTCCTCTATCACATCGACCTACAACCTATCACTGTGTCCAATCTATATTTGTTCCCTATTCATACATCATCATACATATCCCTTAACCAAGTGCATCAATGTCTCTCTAGTAATGTCCCATACATGTGTATACAATCATGATAAAATGTAATAACCCTCACATGGAATAGACATCAAATTCTCATTGATATGCAACCTCACACTACAAAAAAAACTTCACAACCACTTCACAACCAAAACCATGAACCATGTACCAAGAAATACAAGCTATGCCTCAACACTTAAACCAACAAGATGTACCAATGAATAATACCAAACATACCAATGTTGTATTTCTATAGATTTGGCTCATATCCTAAGGGCCATACAACCAACAACCTCTCTAGGGAAAACCCTCAAACTCCCATGAAAATATCTCATGGAGACAACAATATCCAACTATGCATAAGAACATGATATACCTTTTGAACCTGTAGATAGATTTGTTGTATCTGATCACTTTAGACCTTCCTCGGAAATTTCTTTTAGACTCTGAGAACCTGGCACCCTGAGAAACTCAAGATTTCATGGATATTCCCAATTTTACATTCCCTATTCTCCTTCAACCCACATATGTATGTGCCTTCCTCCATTGCATCCTTTGTACACTTCAAAAACTAAGGTTTTTTCAGTAAACCTGGAACTCCGAAACTTTTGTTGTCAACCCTCTTTTACTTCCTCAATCTTGTGTAACTCAGATGTATCAATGAGTACCTACAATAATTATTTCAAAAATAATAGATATTCAATGTGCTCATTAGGTTTTAATAGCATACCCTTTCTCTCTTATTTATACTCTCCAAGTAGATTCCTCAATGGATTACCTTCTAACTAACTTTACCCAACTTCCTTCTCTTAGGGCTAACCCACTTCTAACCACTTGTCCACTTACAATCACTTTATCCACAAATAGTAATCTCTCTACTTCTAGTTGCAAAAACTTAACCCATGATTCACTCCTAGTTAAAACTACTTTGATTAGTAAACTTCTTCTAGGAGATTCTAGAATAAATTGACGTATTTGACCTTCTAGGGGTTTCTAGATAACTCATGAGGGTTCTCCAACTTCACAAGGACATACCTCTCTAATTGTGAGGAGTTCTGTGACATTCCACATATCACCATAAATGGCACATCATGTACTATTCATCTAGAATAGTCTTACCTACAAATACACTGATCTTCATACCTTTATACCTAAAACAAAGTTAATTCCATTAAACATACTTTTGGTTCTACTGGAATTTACTACTCGAATTGCTTCAATGGTTGACATCAATGAATACCAACCCAATTAATCAA
The DNA here is from genome assembly GCA_009831015.1 of Picea engelmannii. Lineage (NCBI taxonomy): Eukaryota > Viridiplantae > Streptophyta > Pinopsida > Pinales > Pinaceae > Picea > Picea engelmannii. The sequence goes on along the minus strand of ML793616.1, from coordinate 444,026 downwards.
CAAAAACTTCATTTTAATGGAGATCGATAGAGATGGGAGAGTTTGAAGAATAAACAGTCGAGATTATGTTCGATACCAAGATTTACAACCTAGATTTATTTTGATAAATTAAAAAATTTATAAGGATTTCGTAGGTTGCTAAGGTTTGTCAAATCAATAGACATGATTCGTTTTCGTCCATTTGGAAAAATTATCGAATTGACAGCTAAGATTCATTTTTGGTTGTATAAAAAATGGATCAAATCAATGGTCTATACTCTTTTCTAGTCATTGCGAGTTTGGAATTAATCAACATCAAAGATTGAATTTGTAGGTTTATAAAGTGTAGAATATCGATGGCCAATATAATTTAGAATAATAGATCGATGGCCCATATTGATCAGATATTGGTAAAAAAAAATATCGAGTGTTGGAGTTGGCCAAAGGAAATATTCGACGACCAATGGTCGGGTTGGTCGATTGGAAAAGTGTTTGGTTTCCAATATAAATTGTCGATGGTTGATGGCTCAATGGTCGGATGTCAAACCATTTAGAAATGTGGTGGATTTGAGTAAGAAAAATCATCGATGGTTGGGTTTCGGCCGATTTGGAAAAGTGTTTTGATCAAGAAGGAGAATTCACCGATGTTCGATAGGCCAATAGTCGGGTGTCAACCAATTCAATGATGTGTTTGGATCATCAAACAAAATTGCACCATGGTCGATGAATAAAAGAGGAGGATGGTGTTTCATGCCATGTCAACATCCATGTGGTAGGTCACATCAAAAGTTGTCACATGAAACAAATTGATAACTCAAGATGATGTGTCATACCACATTAGCATCAATGTGTCATGCCACATCAGTAGTTGCCACGTCAGCCAAAGAAATGGTCGATGATCGGGTTGGCCGAATTAGAGAAGTTTTTTCATCACTCAACAAGAACAACTGATGGTCGATGGGTTGATGTTTGGGTCGATCGAATTGTTAAAGTGTTTCATCTTCCAATGACAATCGTCAATGGTTGATGGCCAACGGTTGGGTTGGTCAAGCTGGAGAAGTGTTTCATTATTCTATGGGGATCACCGAAGGTTGATTACCAATGATCGGTTTAGCCATTTTAACAAGGTATTGCATTTTTTTACCAACATAAATCATTGACGGTTGATGGAAGATGATCAGGCATCAGGGAGATTCACAAACAAGTTTGTTTTGGTAGTGAAAATTTTTGATCGAGCGATTTTCGATGGAGCTTGGATCAAAAATTCATATTTCACCCAGTATGATATCAGTGAATCATATTTAAAGGGATATTATAACAGTAAAATAGTCAATTTTATATGAAATTTTCTGCATTTTTCATATTTTTGAAGGTCAAGAACTTGTGGGGTAATCTTGAGGCCCTAAACGACGTTTTTAGGTAGTCAAAACCCACAAGAATAGAGTGTGATGAGGTACAAAGTGTACCGAGGTATAATATGTATCTAAAGATTAAATAAAATAACTTTGAGAGTGTTGGGTTCATGTTTTGACTATTTTGTTTCAAAGGCCAAATCTTTTTTACGTGCGACATTTTATATGCTATTCTCTTATTTATCCATTTTGAAGGTATTATCAAAGCTTTATACATCAATTTGCCATAAATCACACAAGGTATGTATAGTTATCGTTTTAAAAATGATTTTATGATCAATTAATCTCAGTTTAATGTTTATCAAGATCTAACGGTTTGGTTTTGCAACATGGAGGAATCCCACTCTGATCCTTCGTTTAGCACTTGATCCGACATGCGATGTGGAACTCCATCTGACACACGATCCAACACTCAGAGCACATTGGAGCTGGCGGTTGGTATATTGGGGGAATTTTATGGATGAATCATGGATGTGGGTTTTATGCCCCCTCATTCCCTCCATCTATAGAGTTGAACACACCTTGGATTGGGTAGTTTCACTGATCGCTAAGTGGCACACAAGATTGTTAATAATATTTTGTTGTTAGAATACATTTAATGTATTTACTGTTTTTAGAGAGATTCGACCCTTCCAGTGATCGACCTCTCAAGCTCTTTAATCACCTATAAATACCACTGACTGTGACACAACCAGAGATGAATTTTATTATGTGATACATACATTATCACCATTTTTTTCATATACTTTGTTTTTATGCTTAGTGATAGTGTTGTATTAATTTAGCGACTACGGTTTCCTGTTGGAGTGTTTCCACGACCTTCTAGGGGGGCCACCAGAGGTTTGGGTGATTGTTTATACTAGTATATATTTTCATTTATGTAGTTTTCTTTCACACTTCTTAGATTTCGATATTGCTTAGTTACTGTGTATATTTCTTAATCTCAAATTGCTTGTTGTGTGTATCTTTTAATTGCAGATTTCTTGTCTAATTCATCTTCATTGACACTTTCTCTTAATTTCAAATTTTTTTATGAACTGTTTATATCATAAAGGGAGACCCATGGTTGTGTGTTAATGATTATATTTTGTTTGCAGGTTGTAGAAGTTGGTTAATTACATTGTTATGTATTTTTTCTTCCTAGCTATAAGTTACTCTGCAAAGTATTAATTTAGATAGGTTTAGTTGTATCTTTGATAGATTAATTTCTGTAGTTTTGATAGTTTTGAATGAGTACTAATTTAGATAGGTTTATTTTCAAATTCAAATATGCTCTGTAGGTTTGTTTCATTTGTCAATTTAGCATCAACATGATAAGATAGAAGTGGATTTTGAGTTATGATTTCCAATAGCATCCTAGTTATATTTCTGAGTTATGATTTTCCATGATACCCGAGTTGTAATTTCAAGTTTTGATTTTCAATGTTATGTGAGTTATGAATTTGAATCATGATTTCTAATTAGTATTAGTTAGGAGTTTGTAGATTTTCTTGAATTGGTTTTGAGTTTGTACATTTCTATACAAAGTATTTTCAATATTATTTTAGTTATGAATTAGAATTAGAATTTCTAATTAGTGCTAGTTATGGGTTTGTGTATTTGCTTGAATTAGTGTTTATTCTCTGCAAGATAGGAATAATTGTAAGTTTTTCTTTAATAATAAGAATTCACTATAAATAAATAAAAATTAATGATAGTTTTCTTTATGAGTTCACTGCCCATAAACATAGGTTATTTCTAAAGGAACATAGTTTTCTTTTATTCAATATTTATTCACTTAGAATAATGAATTTATCATTCCTACTTGTAGATTACTCTGTAAATTTAAAGTAAAGGTCTTCATTATTTGATTTTATTGGAATTAGATTATATTAGGATAGGATAGGCTATATTAGATCTCTAGACCCGCACATATAGTGTTGTCGCCCCAAAGCCTATGAGCCCCAGGTTGACAATTTAATGTCGAATTAGATAACATATATTTCACTCAACATTTTTTGGCGTCGTTGTCAGAGAGGTTCTAAAGGGATTACAGATTAGTTAGGTAGGTTGATTTTAATTACACAACAAAGGGGAGGAGAAAATTTAAAACGAGAAGTAAGAACCTGCGCATCCATTTTAAAGGGTCACTCCAAAGCCTTGTTGTTCGATTTCCGCAAGAGTGTTTACTTTTTCTACAAGTTTGCTTACTTTTCTTAGTTTGTTTACTTTCCTGCAATTTACTTTCTTGTAAGCATGCTTTATTTCCCGCAATTGTGTTTTCTTTTTGAAGAGCTAACTCTTGTGAAAGATAACTTGGTGACAACAAGGTCTAAAGTAGCACGAGGTGTTCAAGTTTTCTTTAAGTAGTATTCTTTAAGTTTTTCAATTCATTTCATTTCATTTTTTTCAATAACGTTGAATTTCAGTATTATTTCATTGGGTGTTGTTTGTTATTCAGTTTGTTTATTTTTCTTAGTGTGTTTACTTTCTTGCAATTTACTTTCCTGCAATTTAATTTTATGCAAGTTTGTTTTTCGTTATTTCTGTAAGTTTGGGTGTGCTTACTTTCCGCAATTTAATGTAGTAATGAGTGTGAGATTGATTTCATTACTGCAAGCATGTTTTATTTAATACAAATGTGTTTTTGATTTATGAAAATATGTTTGTGTGGTAGGTAGTCTTGATTAGAATCATCAAAAACACATATAAAATTTTTGGTGTTGTAAGAAACCCGAACATTGATCTTTGTGTGAACCAAGTTTTATCAAACGACAAGATGAACTAAGAAGAAACCATCAGCTTGAGGGAAATTTCTCAAATCCTACCAACAGTCGGGATTTCTTCTTTTCAGGAAGAACACAATTTGGAAGAATCCAAAAGTGTATCTACCTCTCCGGAAATATTAGAAGAATCAAGCTTCTATGAGATACAAAATGATTTTCCTTGCCAAACTGCGAAGGAAGATGAAAAATTATGGGATGCATCTGGTGGAGAGAAATCCCTAAGACCTGAGATTGAGGAGTTCTCAACATTCATCTCAGCAGATCCTTTATGTACTTCAGAAATAAATCATCTAGAAGAAGAGGATCTACATAACATGATGAAGGGGAGCATAGAAATTAGTATTCATGAACATCAAGATTACATTGAAATTTGGTTTCAAGAGGTCATTAAGACACAATACTATTCTCTTATTCAACACCTTCTGATGCTAAAAAAAGTAGGTTGGTTGGTTCTCCATATCCAGGTAATCACTGTGGTAACTTTTTCATATGTGGATATGGGTATTTTTCTTATCTTGCTTTGCACATGGTTACATTGGAAAAGTTCTTACACTTGAATAAAGTTTTTCCTTTCTTTTTAGGTAGAGTAGGATAATAAATAAAAGTTGCATGTTGCTAGTTTAGCTTAAAGAATAATGCAACCTCATTATACATTTTATTTTTAATAAAATAACTATGAGATACATGTTCCCATGACTTGATCACATTGATCTCATCTATTTTTGATAATTTAGAGTGTGGTTTTTGACAAACAGTTTTAGAAACTTTTTGTAGGTATTCATCTAACAACAAGTGGACAACTCCAATGAGACAAAAGGGAATTATTTTACTCTAGAAGAAGATGTTGCTATATTTAAACTCTGTTGTCTGCTTAAGCATCAATTGGATAATCACTTTTTATTATGCTTAGGAAATTGACTTCTTTAAATTAGCCATTTTTACAATATTTCTATCTTTCTCTCTCTCAAGTCATATTTAATGGCAGTTTCTCATAACCTCCGCCACTAGAGGATACAAGGAAGTGACACCTTATCTTATCAAACCTATAGGTTACTCGTACAATTTCCCCAAGAAACCTGAGTAGGTGAGTAAATATCTTTATGAAAGAGTATAAATAAGGTCTGATTAACGGTTAGCCATGGAAACATCAATATAACTTTAAAAAGGAAGAAAGTGAGTAGGGCCTGAAGATACCTTTCTATTGTTTTCCAATGGTATCATCCACTACACATTAAAAATGCTTGATTATACCATATCTTTAGATAGGCTACGTCCAAATAAGTATCTCTTACATCAAGAGAATCTATAAGGAATACATAAAGAAGAGTCATCATCTAACTTAAATACCATCCCAGTTCAACACAAAAAAATTTAGAGATGCCTCCCCATCTTATCGCAAAAATAAATCTTTATACAAAAATATTAAAAGATGGTGGACCAATCTTTGTTGTAAAATGCGTAAGAGGCTAACCCGTTGGGATACCGAATAGGTCTGTTGGCAATGGGTACCGACCTATGGTATGACTAGGTAAATCTGTCAGAGTACTGAACATGATTGCTGGAAGCAGGGCATTCTACCTAGAGAGGGTGATGATCTGGAAAACAATAAATAAAATTCCTAAATCTTAAAACTTGTCCTTATGTACAACACTACTTGTAGGAAAATCTGAAAAGAAGTATGCATGGTTAAGCATAGGTAAATGAACTCCATCAATATGTCATTGAAAATAACTTTAATAAAATCCTAAGAATATCTCATCTACCTCTTCTTAACTATATGTAGGATGTTATGTCCTACAGATGGGGCCATATTTTAACCATCTTGTCATAATGATGTGTGAAATTTATCTCTACACTTGGAAAACTATAAATCTTAAGCTATTGGGAGAATTGACTGGTTCCCTATATATTTGATTGTGAGGTGTCCCAATACTTATGAGTGGGGGAGGGGTTTCCTGAGATGAAAAATGATAAGCATTTCCATTTATATTACAATCCATGAGAAGAGGAAGTAGAATCTCTATTAAAAATTGTGTTATATTGTTTTTACGATATCCTAGGATATTATATCAGTAGTTTTTTTTACTAGTATGATAAGTTCTATATCGTTGACATCAGTGTGTGTTATAATCCTTCAATACATTTTTTATATATATAATGGAATAATTATTAATTGGTTCTTGTGTCAATTACAGATCAATAACAAACTGTTAAACTCACTACAGATCTATGTTACACGCCTATGAACAGAGGAACACGTTTTTTTATATCAGATCAATGATAAGGAAATCAACAATGGATAATCCTACTTACACTCACCTTGTCCATGCTCCTATTCACCATGACCGTAAAAAATTGTCCAATATGAGTGTTATGGGTGAAAGTCCATTACGATGGGGATAATTTCCACTTACATAGGAGGACTGGATGGAGTTCCATTTGGAGGACTCGATGGAGTGCCATCTGGAAGACCACGATTGCATGCAAAAATGATCGTTCGAATTGATACACATGTGCAATGGTAAGTTAAGATGGGTTTAATGGTATATTTTTCGAAATTCATGTTTTTAATTGAACTAAAACTTTTTAATGCATTTTTATGATCAAATGTCCAAGTTGAAGACTTGGACTTTGATCTAATTCTCACATGATTTCATTTTCCTTGAAAGTACACCACCATTCGAAATTCAAATGCAATGAAATCATAGTCGCACATGGCGATCATGTGCAATTAACTATGCCACAAATTCAACCATTTCTAGCTCAATTGCATTAAAAATTGGGTTCTTTGCCCCAATAAAATTTCACTCATCCTCTTTTTTCTATGTCATGCTCATCCTCTGCCCGATTCTTTTATCATGCTCATCCTCGACACTGTAACCATGCCCAAACTCTATGAACCATCCTCCTACATTGATCTTCTATCCATTCTCAAATTCGTAGAGTGTAGAGAGATCTTCCTTCGCGCAGGCTGGGGATCATTCTTGGCCAGTTTGCAGGGCCACGATGATGGTCCCTCACTACAAGTTTCTCTTGGGTTCGATGGGAGGATGGCTCACAGAGGGTCTCTAACCTTCTTGGTCTCTAAATATTCTATCACCTCAGCCACGAAATTGCCATGGGTTGGGGATCGATGGTTCAAACACCATCAATTTCCACGTCCAAGCTATAACAAAGTATTCAAGCCTAAATTTAAAAATGTTTCTGGAGCCAAGGGGTACTCAAAAGAATGGATCAAGGATGAATTGATTATCCCCCTGATTTTAATTACCAGGCTTATCACTTGTGAAGGTAGGTACTTTCTTTTCAAAGCTTGTCATTTTCGTCTGTTATCCAATTTTCAATTCAACAAACACTTGAATTTTCATTTTTACCTCTTGAAAAGTCTTGAGAAAATGTCTTCCCAGGTGCATAAAATTTTGTCCAACCCTCACAACAATCTATTCCACCACAACCTCATTAAAATTCTTGTTATAGCTGAATTGACAAAACAAAGCAAGACATGGGATGAATTCGACTACCAATTCTCAAACCCCCATCTCATAGTCAAGACAAGCAAGAGATCAGTTGATTTAGGGGATGTCACTCCATATAAGACTCATTCTCCAAAAACTCCAAACCCTCCAACTCAAACTATCTCTCTTTCTGATCAAAAGGCCAAGAAAATTATTGATTCCTCTACAGCCTCATCTGGTAATAAAGTAAAAAATCCTGCTGATAATTCCCCATTTCCTTCAAAACCTGTTGATATTCAACCTAAGAAGCTACAAGATGCATTTCAGCAAGACTTTCCTTCAGTCCCTACAAAAATAAGAGGATCCAATCAATTCAAGGTAGAATCTTTTCAAAGAAGCACCTGAAGTACGAATGGAAAACCCAATGTAAAACCTCCAAGCACTTCAGATCCTATCCAATTATCTTCCAATCATGAAATTTGTTGGGCCTCAGAAATGTTGTATTTTCATCCACCTTTTATTTCATTATTCATTACATTCCATCGTCCCATTAACCTTTTATTATACCATTTCCATACATACATTTGGGTTTCACCTTATTATGTTCCACTTTATTCATTTTAGTATTATAAGTGAATTATGATTAAATATTAGAAAATTAACATATTTTCATTATATCTCAAGTTTGGATGAGTTTTATGATGTGTACAGGTATATTTGAAGATTTCAATAAAGTCAAATATTACCACCTAGCCTCAAATTCGAATTTCATATTCAAGCTTTGAAGATTTGAAGAATATTTGGGACAATCATTCAAGCATATTCAAAGGAGAAGATCATGGAGATTTTGATGGCATATCTTATCCAAGATTTG
>ML793616.1:337947-348536 GCA_009831015.1 Picea engelmannii | reverse complement strand
AGGGGAGGAGTTGGGTCTGATGTTCCCCTTTTGAAGAAGCTTTTGGATATGAAACTTGATTTCACCATTTTCCATTAGCGAGTGACGATATAATGGTCATTGGTCCATTAGGTAGAGTTGCATTGAAAGTTAGATCAATTGGATGCTTGACTTGGTAGTGTGTCGGTACCCTTGTAGGTGAGGAGAAGATGTCTATGTATTCTTCTTTGATCCCATCCACTTACTTCTGCTACAAAGGGAGAGCTTTGTGTAGAGGCCACATATGTGTCGGTGACCTTCTACTTACTATGAGCATGGATCACAAAGAAGATGAACTTCCCATTCTGTGAAATGACCTTACTGCATTTCTTAGAAGAGATTCAAGAAATAGTAGTAGGTGGTGCTACCTATGCTATCCTGTACAATTTTCTACCCAAAGTAATAATAAAATTGTGGGGTCTAGACTCATACACAAAATGACACTTCCACAAATATGGTTTTCCTAAAAGAACATCAAAAACTTCAAGGGGAGAAATATCACACAGTACCTCATCTTTGAAAGGCTTGATGTCATAGGGAAGATGACATTGTTGGTTGACATGAAGATCTCTTCCTTACCAAATCCAGTCTATGGTGTAGGGATGCGAGTGTAGTGTCATTGGAAGGTCTAGCTGCTTGAAGAACTCTACTGAAATCAGGTTCTTATGACTACCGATATCGAAAATGAAAACAAGAGGAGCCTCCTTTACCCACATCTACGAGTGAAAGAGACATTCCCCTTCCTCTAGTTCTTCTGGTTCTCTTGGCTATACTTTGGTGGTAGTGAAAGTGGCATTGGGTTCAACAACAATGATCTACTTTTATCCTTCAAGATTTGATCCGGAATCATAATCGACCTCTATCTCAAAATCCTTCAGTTCAGCCAGGAGTGACTGCTTGGAGTGGAATTCTTTGGTGTTATGCCAAGGGATTTTAGGGTACTGACACCATTTCCTCGTGCCCTTCTTCTTCTTCTCATTTCCCTTCTTGTGTTGCGGATTAGACTGGTTGTCCTGAGGGTGACCATATTGAATTGGTCCCTTGTTGTGTGGGTTAGGGTCGCCTTTTCCCTGCTTCGGTTGTGAGGGGTTTGTAGATCCATACTCTCTCTTTTTCTTCTTAAATTTTTTCTCGATCTTGATAGCGTATCTATAAGTTGTTCCCAATGAGGCAATTTCAAGAAACTTCATTTTTGTCTAAATGTATCTGTGAAAACAACCGCGGTATTTGAGCACCATATGATGCTCAGAGTCTTCTATATCCAATTTGGTGCGCAAGGTATGGAAAATATTAGTGAAATATGGTACTGTCTGGTCCCTTTCTTAACATAGGGTGGTCCATCTGGTGTACTAGTCCTCGTAGCTTCCAACATAGTAGTATTGTTCTTTAATGGAGTCCCAGAATGAATCCCATGTAGGGGCCACCAAAAATATTTCATATTCCTCTACGTGCCTTTTCTCAAAGTAAGTATCCCACCAGTGTTTAACATGGGGAACAACCCTGAGGAGTGTAATAGTGATCGTTTCCCTATCAGAAAAATTGTGGACCGAAAATACCCTTTGAGCAGATTCAACCATTTATCTACAACATCTGCATCTATCAGTCCTTCAAATAATGGAATATCAAAATTTACATGTACCTTGAAGGGGTTTGCATGGCCTCTTGATGAAGATTTTTCTCTTATGGGTATTTATCGAAGGATCTACATGAAGTTTTCCATCATTTCGTTCCTTTGTTGCGTGAGGGCTTACTTGAGAAACATTTTAATAGGATATCCTACTCCATCATATTTATTTCCGTCACCCATGGGTTGCTGTCAGGCTCGATGCAACAGATCTTACAATGGCTTGATTGGTTCGAGTCCCAACTTATTGAACCCAGATCTTGTTGGGGACATGCACGAAGAAAAATAAATTAAGAGAAGACCACTCTAATACCACTGATCCATATTTAGGAGTGGAACGAAACAATTACAGACTGAATACAATAAACATTGAGATATGAATAATAAAATAGATATCCAGTGAACAATATCTTCTATTAAATAAATGAAATAGGATAAAACTATAAAACTGTAGAATTGAAACACTTGCTCGGATGACGGTAATTATCTTTGAGAAGAGATGTGGTTGCTACAAACATCTATCTGAGCAGAATGAATTACAATGAGGCTCTAGAGGCCTGATATTTCTCATGAATTCAAAAACCCTATACATCCAAAAACCTAACCCTAGGAGGTGAAACGTCAAAACTCATGTGGGCCCATATGGGTAAGTTGGTACCTCAACTTCCTGGGGTTGTAAATTTTGCATATGAACTTTGTTTTAGGCACGTGATAACCCGTTTGAAAGGTATTTCAGAGAACTACACATTTCACCATGAAACTCTGACTCCATCTACAATTTGATTGTGGCGAGCCAAAAAAACACTTTTTACTAGAAGTACAACAAGATGCGCTGACATGAAAACATATGAAATAAGTCATTTGGATTAGGCGAGAGGCCACCAATATCCACTTCGAAGTTGTGTAAGGATTCAAACAACCCCAAAAGTGTAGAACGCACAATTAAAAAAGAAGTACATAAGAACATGTTGAGCTAAAAGTGGACAAGAGGAGCCAGTTGGAATAGGTGGGTGGCCACCAATAGCCAACTGGATCACTGCATATCTAAGAAATTACATTTATATTTTAAATAGCATAGAAATTTGCATGAGCTTGAATGTCATGTTGTGTTTTATTTTTGCATTTAGAATTGGTATCAGAAATTTTGTTTGGGTTGTTTTAGCATATGACGTGACCTAGTTGGGGGCTGGGTTTGTTACAATTGTACCATGTTAGTATATATTTGAGATTAAAACTCCTTATATATATAAAGAATTTTTAAGTTAGTAAAAGGGATCTTAGTTATTATTAAGTTTATTCCAATTTCAAAGGTTCAAATATCTCTTCTCATGTTAAAATTAGTTTGATTTTCTTTATAAAAAATATATGTAAAGTGAATTTTAATCATATTTAAGTTGATGTAATGATCAAATATTTATTTATGTTAAATTGAGTTTTTACACAGAGTTAATATTGAATTGGGATGGTGAAAAGAAATATTATATTAGTGAAATGGATTTTAGTTCTTAGTGAGTCGATGTAAAATTTGTGTATTTATTTACATTGAAATGGGGAATTATATTATGTTGAGTTTGGATTTAAATTTCACAATTCGTCAAATAAAAATTCAGTAAATTGTCTAAAATAATTTTTTAGATGATGGAAGGGATTTTTATCATTATTAAGTTGAAATAAGATGGAAATATCTTTCATCATATTAAAGTGGGTTATTGTACCATATCAATGCAAAATTTAAATATTATTTTCTTTCGTGTTAAATAAGTAAGATAGTTTTACTAACCCAAGGGGTTAGTTCAATATAGTCATTGTTGCTAGTCTCTTTAGGCGAATCAATTGATTTATGCTAATAAATTTCTTAAAATTACCAATTACAAATACAAATATATATAATTTATTAAATATATATAGTATATGGAAAAATGCAAGGATATGTAATAAGTAAGTTTAAAGAATAAGGTTCATAATAAATGAGGTCAACACACATTAATGGGATGAATATAATATAAATAAAATTAGTTCTTGTGTTTGTACTGATTAAGGATGTTGGGTCAAGGGTGGTTGATTAAAGTAATTACGAAGGAATTAACAAAAATGACTAGGATATTTAATGATGTTTAAAGTAGGATAGAATGGTGGATGAAAGGTAATTGGAGGGAGATTAAGTATGGAGTTATAATAAAGTTCAAGGTGGATTGGAAATGCATGAACTAGCAATATGATGTAGTATATGGACGAACGAAATGGTAATAGTCAATTAAGCATAGTGAAGTATGTTGTGTAAGTGGTAAATTGAATGTATTCTATAAAAGTAAGAGAGAGTAGTTGGAGTAAGAAATAAAATGTTTATGAGATAATGAAATAATAATATGATAAGTTTAAAAATAATATAAAGTAGTTGTTAAGTTATTAAATGATGATGTTCTTTAAAAAAAAAATAGTGGCAACAAATGTAATGGTGGATGGAAATGTGTAAAAGGACTGTTAAATGAAACAATACAATATAAGGAATGTTAATGAAATCTAGAAAGAAGTTATGGTGTAATAATTTAACGAAATCCTAAGTGATACCATAAGGGCCTATCTTGTGAACAAAGAACTCGAGCTCAAAATGATAATGAAAATTTTGTGATGATATTTGGGTGAATTGCTAATGGTTGATGTGATATTAACGCAACTTGTGCTTAGTTATGTATTGATTTGTTAAGACAATTTGAGATTATTACTAAGGAATAATGGAAGTGAGTGCAAGTGACGAAAATAATTACTATCTACCACCACCTTGAATGAAGATGACTTTGTGGTTAGATCAAAATTGCAGGAAGAAATGCATAATTGGTGTAACGTTTACAATGTTCAATTAAAGGGAAATTTAACTTACTTAAAGGAAACCAATTTATAGGTCAAATGATAAAAAATAAGATTATTCATCCCACAACTAAAATTATTTCATATTAATCTGAATGAACTTGATGAGTGCTAGTAATGCAACCAGAAAGGGATAGACGCCAAAATTGGTTAGTAGCATGTAGGTATAAAGGATATAAAGTTGAGATATATGAAGATCAAATGTGGGGGAAAAAAATCTTCAAGAAAAGTAATGATAGAGGGTAGAATGGACCCTATTAGGAAACTTTCTCTTGATTTATGATGCTAACTAAAGCAAGGTAGGCATGGTGCTTGTACATGTAGGCATGATTGTAATTGCGAATTATTGATATATTATTTTCCATTATGATGAAAATGATCCTATATTAAACATTTAACTTGATCGAGACCTATTTTTTATGACTTGAGAGGAAAGTGTGATTGAGGATAACTATCAAATTAAGTCACAACATCACATGATTTTTTTTTTTAAATATCTTAGTCAATGTTCCTAAGCATGGGAAACTTTTGTTATGGTGTATCTATTGTATTAGTAAAGTTAGAGTGATAGTAAACGCAATTATAATTTGTTATAAATATTAATATATTCCAGGCGGAATTATATGCTTCTCTTAGTGAAATTATAATCGAAATCAATATAAGATTTACTTAACTAAAGAACCAATAATGATATAAGATTCTAATTGGATTTCAAACTAGTAGACTATACTTTAATATAGAACTCAGGAAGAATAAATCTATAAGAGAAACATGTATTTTCATTAATTTAATTACGAGTGGTAATAAAATAGAGTCAGGACATAGTAAGGTGCCTACTAAATAGGGGTAATCATAATCAATATATTAATAGACTCGACATGTTTTAATCAAGTGAAGTTTAATGGAACCATTATAGCACAAGGTTTGTTATCATAGAAGAAACATATAATTTGTGTCATGAATTTGTCCTCATATTGAGAAAGACCATAACTTTTGGACGAATTTTCTTGAATAATGGGTGTACATAACGCCCCATATTTTGACCTTAGATAATTAGAAATTTGGTTTTACTCATCTTATTAACTCATCGCTTAGTAACTATTTGGACTTAGTTACATTGATATAGACATTTAAGATGTTTATATCTAGACCTATTTATGTGTTGCGTAATGTTATTTTATTTTATATGTTCATAATGATTATAGTTATCAGAATTATTCAAACATGCAAATTTAAATGTGGAATTTTGGTACATGGATACCAGTTCAAGTTATGTTGGGAATGTATAACATATGCAAGGCATGATAAAAATAAGCATACAATTATTAATTGAATGTCAGAGAGATATGGATTCTTATATGAAATTGTGATGTATCTGTATGTATATGAGTCACTGGTGAACTAACCTACAGGTTGATGAGTTATGTGATAGCCAAATGAATGTAGTGTTGAGGTAAATTGGATGTCGTAGAAATCAATAATATAGTGTATGTTATAATTTGTACTTATTATTTAATTTTATTTGAAATATTGCTATGATATGTGGTAAGTGTGGTTTTGATAGGACACACAACTTGCCCAGAGTGGTTGTTTGATGATGTGACTCTAACAAAAGTAGTTGTATAGTATGGATCAATATAGGTTATTGAACCTAATTCACTACTACATGTGGGAGGATTTTTCCACGAAACATTTCCACGTTTCTTACATTCGTCGAAAAATATGTAGTAAGTTAAGCATTTTTTCCATTTTTTTATCAAATTGGTCGATTATCGTCACTATTTCCATGAAAGTTCGTTGTTATAGCGACGACTATTTACTATATTAGTGTGCTTTCTAACACATGTGGCTTGCAATGGCTAGTTGATTTTTTGTGCGTCAACTCATGCATTTTTTTTACTATATCGACGATAATCGATCTATATATACCTGACTTTAAGAGACTTTTCGACACATTTGCTATAGTTGCGAGACTATTTGTGAATTTTGTTTGAGGTTTTTATTTTTTCTGTCACCCATCGGTTGAACAAATCCAATTCTCGATCTCCATAGCTCGGATTTTGAACTTGCAAGGTTAGTATGTTTTTTTATTTATTTATTTACATATAGTCATTTAACTTGTAAAATTTTGTTCAAATGAAATTTCATGTAGCTTGTTTTTTTCCTTTATAATATATTATATGTGTATTACCGTATTTCAAAATTGTTATGTCATTGGTTTTTGGATCTAGCTAGTATATTATATGAAAATTCATGTGAAATTTCAAGAAAAATATTTTCCGAAGAAGTATTTTATGAAGAGGGAAAATTACTCCATTTTTAAGACAATTCAAACATTAAAAACAGATGTCATTATCAATCTAGATAAATTTGAGCCTACAATTCCTTATGTAAATTTGATCCTTATTACAAAACCACCAACTCATAACAACTTTACCAGTTGGAATAATGTTTGAAATAGAAAGTGGAAAAAAAATCCTCTTAGGTCCAATCCTATCCCTTAGCAACCTCGTTAGCTCTCTGAATTTTTTGTTTCTATGATGTTGTGCCTATCTAATTTATTTCATATTTTTAGTCTAGTATTAGGTTAGGTTAGTCATATAACATTGTATTCTTATGTGATGTTGTTTCTCTCGATTTTGTATAACCACACACAATTCTAGATGTAGTGATTAACTCTATTTTGTATTTGATGTAACTTTTTTTATACACTATTAATAAGGAGTAGCTAAAATATAAAATTTTCATGATGAAATCTATGATAACATGATGAAATCTACTAGTCAGACAATACAAAATGAGAACATGCCAAAGTGTCTTAGAAAATAAAATCATGACCACTGTAAGTAGCATAAAATTGTGACCATTGTAAGTAGATGCAAATCAACACGTCATAGTTTAAACCAACCAAACCCAATTGATGATGAAAAGTGGATGGGATTCTTTTTTTAGTGGTGAATTTCAAAGATTGACATTTTCTCTAGAAGACAACTTAGAGGCTAGTGTATGGTGTCGAGTGATTCAAGTTTGAGAAATTTTGACCACTTTCGTTAAATGGTGTGAAATTATTTTCCATGGTGATTCAGTACACACTACTCTAAAGTACAAATTGAAGCATATCAATCTTAATAGTTAATAGATAATAATAAAAAAAAACATGTCAACATGTCTTAGAAAAACGAATTGTGAGAATTGTAGGTCACTGTAAATAAACATATCATAATCGAAAGGAGTAGCTAAAATATAATGAAGGAGTATCTAAAATATGAAAATTTGACAACTTATTGTTTGGTATGGTGTAGGTAAGACAATTACTTGTCAATACAAGGATTTGTCACTATGAATGAAAATGACAGGAATCTTGCTCAGTTTAGAGCAACATTAGAGGCGAGGGGCGATGGAAAATGTTATTTCCCTTGCTATGATTGCAGGGGCTTGCAAAGAAGAAGAATTTTAATAACAACAGTTGAAAGACATTGTAGGGAGAAGGGGAACGCTGAAGGGGGTTATGAATATCGTCCCTTGGTAAGAGGTTATTCAATATTTAATGTATTCTCTATAATAGTCATCATGTCATGAATTTTAGTAACATTTCTTATAGTTTTTTTTTATATTTTCTATACACACTAACTTTACTACGTTGTTTTTAAATATATAGATGATGCCCCCAAAATGTTGACCTCCAAAGAGTTATTTTCCAAGTACTAGCAGAAATACTCCTTTACAGGGTGATGAAATTCAATATCAGAATACTGAAGTTGTTGATCAAGTTATTAATGATGATATGGATGGAGATAACATTAGTGATACAAATTAGGAAGATGAGATACATAGATTGATCCAAGACACATTTGATCCAATTGACGGAGACAACCAGGATGATAGTCATGATGTTGATCCTCTACTCGAGAAGTCACATCAACCTCTTTATGAAGGCTCAATAACAAATATTATATCTTCTATATTGTTTGTGGTGAAGTTGAAGATTTTGAATAGTTTATCAAACACATGCCTCACACAGATACTAAGGTATTTAATTTGTTAATTATTTATGCTTGAATGTTCACAAATACTTAAAAAGTCAACAAAGCAAAGTACAAATGAGTCTTTTTACCCTCCTGAGGTTCCCCTCGAATCCATTGATGAGCGCATTGATGTTGACTGACATGACATGCCAGAGCATGATGAGCCAGAGCCAAGGACTCCACATGACTCCAGAGATGAACATATTGTAGATGGTGAGGAATCTATTGATGGAGAAACACAAATTAAAAGCACTATATCACTAGATCTCACATTTTTTGTGGATGACGCATGTGTTCCGATCAAGATTCAGAAGATTGCAGGTATTTGTTAATTAATTGATTCATTTTTATCATGAAATTGAAATGGACATTTGTTGAGATTATTATAAATTAATGGATAACACATTTCTTCGAGAAACAATGTTTTCTACAGAAACATGAATGACAAAGCATTGGAGTTGTTTGGCCCGACCATTCGCACACAACGGAATACCCAAGATAGAGAAAAGAACTATGAATTGATAGGCCACATGGTAAATGTGTTCGGAAATACGTTCAATAAGAAATTGGTTACAAAGTTAGATGGCATGAATTTAAAATATACCAAGGCCCAATATAGGGAGAAATTGCAATTAGACCTCAAGCATGAGCGCGCTCCCATGGCTCCAGAGAAAGAGTGGAAGGCCTTTATAGAGGATGCAAAGGAGAACTTGTTTAAAAAAAAAGGAAGAGATCCACGAACTGGTAAAGAAAGGTACAACACATGTCATCTTCTTATTGAAATATGCTCATTTATGTTTTTGTTTCCTGTTTTAAGTAACAATTCTGATATCTAACGTTTTTCAAAAATTCCATATATAGGCTACCTGAAACCTCCAAAGCAACCAAGGATAGAATGGAAAATCACGGGCACCATAAACTAGATCAGGGTGGCTATGGAAAACTAAAATCGTGAATCATAAGAATTAAATGATTAACTGTGATGAATATTTATTTAACAGTAGCGAACAAATATATGTTTTTGTTATTGGTAATTTTAATGGTGTTATGCATTGCAGTTAAATCTGTTCCAAAAATTTTCCACCGAGGAGGACATAATATTGGTTTCGATCATGGTTTTAAAAGTGTGATTGAATATCGAAGAATCTTGGGGAAGGCTCCAATCTCCCGAGTCATGCAAATGCAGGTAAATTCAATGAATAAGGAAACCGCAGTAGCATGCTTGTAAAGTCTATTCATATTGTATTATATCACCCTTAACTAAGTATTTATGTTTGTTTTCAAGCAACAATGAAACTGCAGCAGTGAATCTAGTAGTATTCAACAGACACCACTTCATACTGGGGAGCACATGTCCAATGATAGTGGAGAGAAGAGTACCCATTCTGGTATGTATGCTTTAGAATTAGAAACATTTACTGTGATTGTAGATATTTATTTATTGACTTATACTTATATATTATATTCTTTAAATGGAAGAGAATGTATCTTAGGAGGGTGAACTGCGAGAGGAACCAAGTGGACAAGATATTAACGCACCAACTATCAGAGCTACATAGACATGTAAAGAGCAATATTGTAATGTTAACCAAAATAATGAAATAATTAGTTCAATTATATTTCAACATATTGATATGATCATTTTTCGTTGTTGCAGTTCATGCCCCTGCACAATTGACTCCACGCCCTTCTCATCCACGTACTAGAAGTATGGTACATGAGCGCATGGAAACATAAAAAATAGAAGGACAGGGCATAGGAAATACAGTGTCAGAGGATGATTATGATACCCCAATCGTCAATTTTATGAATGCAAAATAACATATATCAAAGAAAAACTAGATGTATAAATTCATGAATTGTATTTGGATGTTTATCGATGTTTCTAGTATGAAACATTGTTTATATGAATTACCACATTATTCTTCAATGTTTATATGTTCATATGTTTTGATAACTAGCCTAGTTATGCATGAATGTCTATATGTTTTCTATATAAACAAAATCATTTGATGGGTATGGGGAATTGAGAGCGATGTGAGGGGGGGGGGGGGGGG
>ML793616.1:324903-337671 GCA_009831015.1 Picea engelmannii | reverse complement strand
GACCTATCAATTTTTTTTGAGATATAAGTACTTTTATAAGTCGACGTGAAATAATATTTAAACACATAAACATATTTTGATCAACCGTTGAAATATTGCACCTACAAATCTACTTTGGCATGTTTCTAGGACCATTTATCTCCTCATGTATATTTTGATCCGTTTAGGAGCCAAAGGGTAATTCTTAACTTATCTTCCTTGATTTTTTCCTTTCCTCAAAAAAATATTCAATGCATCTCTTGCCCCTCCAAGTGGGTCAAAACCCCCACTATGAACCAATATTAAATCTCCCAATGACGCCACTACATCCAAGGCTTGTTCAAAAAGGGGCCCTCAAATATTTATTATGTAAAGGAGCTCACAAGGTCAATTCAAAACCCAATGTACTTCATCGAGGGATACTTCATACACCAAGCGTTATGCCTCCTAAATTATAATGTATGAAGTGTTATTCATGTGTGGGAACATACCCCAAAGTGTGAGATGAATCTTACATTATAGGCCCACAAATGTGACTCCAAAATTCTCTTCAAAACCTCCACATGATACATTAATTTATGGTGAAGTTCAAGTATATATAAGATAATACATTTCATTTTTCCTCTAGTCTTCTCCAATACTTGCCTCCCCTATCTCCATTGTGAGGCAATTCTATCATATTGTGGACACAGGTGTCTTGTTGCAGAAGGGTGCTCTACCATTCCTTGTTTCCTAAGTCTGGTACAATGATGCACTACGGGTGATATGATTCATGTGTTGAGGAGATGACATGGTAGAGAACTATTGGAAAATCATGCTTAGGCACAGATATCCCTCATATGTGTTCACAAAATTCCCGATAATTATGAAAGAACCCTAATTGATATGTTTATTACAATTGAGGAGGTCGAAAATATTCCATATTAAGGAAGAGAATACACTCAAGTCAAAATTCATGCCCAATACAGGGTCACTTACTTCTTGAGAAAAGGGAATCATGAAGTGAAACAAAAATAAATTTCTTCATATCCACTGTATGTATCCCTTACATGGCTACAAAGTGATGCATTATGGTTTGAAACAAAAAATTTACTGCTTGAAATTATAAACAACTTCATGACTGCAGTCAATGTTTTGTTCATAAATTGAGTTGGAGAGCCCTAGAATTCCAAGGATAAATCCCATAAATACTCCATAAATAATAAAGAATTCAAGATTAGGTGAGGAAAATAAGTCTCCATGCATATATCTATGGTAGAGAGATGAATGTTTGATCAGTCATGAAAATAACCTAACAATTTGCATAACTTTCCATTCAAAACTTAGTGAAAATGTCATCTTAGTCTCAATTATCCATCAAAGTTATATTGTTGTTTCCATGGAACAATCCCGCATAATTAAACATTAGTTCATTTGTTGCATGTTGTCAATAGGTACAAAGTGACAACCTGAATCTTCAAAAAATCCTTGATTGTACCAAAGATACAATGGCAAAGAAGAGACTGAAATATATTGTTGGCACAAAATTGATCAGACTAGGATCCTTCTCAGGTTACCAACAAAAGGTACCTAGTAGTCTAGAGCGTTGGCATTTTTATCTCCTCCAAAGAGAAGAAGTATCACCTAAATCACTGCTGAGACAAATGGATAGGGAAGGGAAAGGAAAATACTTAGAAGGATTCACATAACCTTCAAGATTCATTATGATCTTGCACAAGACATCTAACTACAGAACAAATATGAACTCATATATTCAAGAACTAAATCTACCTATGTTGTGGAAAATAATTCAAACAAAGAGACATCATGTGGAACTTATGAACCATAAAGAAGTACTACAAATATACAATGCATAAGGATAAACATAGAAAGGCACAACATATTTTGAAATTTTGGATCCT
Source organism: Picea engelmannii (assembly GCA_009831015.1). Classification (NCBI taxonomy): domain Eukaryota; kingdom Viridiplantae; phylum Streptophyta; class Pinopsida; order Pinales; family Pinaceae; genus Picea; species Picea engelmannii. The sequence continues at coordinate 335,791 of ML793616.1, read as the reverse complement.
TCTTCATATATCATCTTCATATATTTCTCAATTACAATCTCAGAGAGATGTAGTAGCACTCTATTACAGAATCATTTTTCTAGACTCATGTCGCAGAGCTCTAACTGCCAAAATGGTGTACATATTACATTACAGACTCAAAATCTGACTTCTCAGCAGAAGAAAACAACTATGACCAAAACCTTACACTTGAGATAACAACCAATCAACCAATAGCCAAAATCAACAACCCAAGAACAACAAAAACCCTTTTACAATAATATCCATCCCTATATATAATATAAGTCATGTCTTTTGGATTTGTATTGCATGTTTTCTTGTTTTGTTTTAAGCACTTTTTCTTTGTTGGTGTTGCGTTGTCCTTTTTGCAACTGATTTTTGTTACTTCTCCTTGCTTTGTTGTCCAGCTTCTTCTATATATTATGCAAATAATATTGGGTCAAAACTAGGACTGTATTCCTTCTTGCACAACTCCTAATCAAAAAACGAAGGGCCCAATAGGCTCTGACCACAAACCTTGACTCGCCCTCAAGTCAAGTACTCGGTTCTTTCAAAGCTTCCAGTAGAAACTATTGGTTTCTCCTGTCCTCTTTTTCCTCTTCCTTTTTCTCTTCTTCTTGTGCTTTTTCTTATTTTTCCTCTTCAAATGAAGGTCCCAACTCTGGGACCAACTCCAAGGCCCACTTCCTCACTTCTTGAAAGCTTCCAACTTTATCATGCAACTTCTTGGCAAGGAGTGAGGCCTTTGCTACGAACTGTTGGGTCACCTCTGTGATACATCCCTTGGGCTTGGATGTGACCAAATAGTTCCATTCAGAATTTGTTGTTTCATCGACTTGATGCATCTCCATATAAAATGTATGAATGACAGGTCGGAAGTCACACAACTCCTTCTTAGCTACATATTGCGCTTCAAATAGGGAGTTCAATTCATTGTCCGCTTGCCGATTCTAATCAAACTTTTGTTGTTGCTCCAGTGGATCCATCGTGGCCGTAAATTATTCATTTAGTACCTGGATTCTAGTGTGCACATCCTCCAACGTCTAGTTTCATCTAGTGATGATGCCCATACAATCGCTAACTTCCCTAAAAATCTTTGTGCGCTTATGTAGTGTTTCTCAAGCATTGTTTCCTTCCAGCATTATCTTCTTCATTTGCTTATGTAGCTTCTGAGGTTGTTTCTCTTCTTCTTGCTGATTTTTCCGCAACTTCACTTCCATATGGTCAACACGAATGGACAATTGTGACCATGCTCCCTGGAGCAGTTCAATCCGATGCTCCAACTCTCCTACATTATTCTCTTCAGGCAGTTGAGGTGCGACCTTACGAATCTTCATCCAGGATTCAACAAGCCTTCCTTGGACTCTTTCCAGTCTATGCTTGACCTAGATCTTTGCATGTTCCTCTTGTTTTCTACATGTTTGTGCAAGGAGCACTTCCTCCCTTGCAAAATATGTAGACCTCTCTTCCCGTTGGAGCCTCTGCTCGAGTTTATCAGTTGATGCTCTGATCATTCTAACCAATTTTGTTGATGGCCATTGTGTAAGGTTAAAATAAGATGGTGTTGCATCCCTGGATGCTCGATTATGCAATGGAAGTCTATTGGTTGTTGAATGTTTTGAGGGGGTCTCTACCCCATCCTCTCCTATCGATGGTCCTGGCACAAGCCTCATCCTTAACACTGGTGGTAGGAGTGTCAAAACCTTTGTTCTAGCTAGGTAGAGCTGCAAAAAATCTGCACACTGGTGAGGGTTATGAAGAACTAACTCCATTTGTTATTGTGCGGATGTCGTGCTATCCCCAGAGGTTGACTCTGGTTCCTTCTGAACCTCAAGTGGCTCCTTCTCTTTACTTGTGTCTGATTTCAGAGTTGCATTTCCCTAAGAAACCTCAATCTTGTCCATTGAGGAAATGTGTTGAGAACTTTGAGCCTGCAGCTCCTCCACCATTTGAGTTTACTTCTGTTGTACAAAAGGCACAATCTACTAGTCCTGGGCATTCGGGTTCGGACCAGTCAGTTTAAATCTATGTTTTGGTGCTTCTAGATTTGGACCAGAGACTTCTGGTCTTTTCTCAGACAATTCTAGATTTTTTTTGGGATTTCTCACATTGGTTGTTCTCGGGGATCGAGATGCATCAGCTCTGGATCAATGGTTTGGGGTGGATTGGTGGTTTTTGTGTGTGGCGACTGAGGTTTTGGTAGTGATGGAGGGTGCCCATTGATTATGGTGGATGGAAGGGTGTCCATCTCAGGGTCATATTGAATATGGATGACTGGGGTTTCCTTGATCGTTGAGCGAGTGGGGGGGATGAAGGATGAAAGGGTTTGGGGGTTCATAATTTTACTCAATGAGACCCCAGTTCTAAAATTATTTCCCACTGGTTCAATAATGAATGTAGCCCTCAAGATATCATTAACAACCTTCCATGTCAACATGGCTTTCTTTGGCAGTTGCAGGAAGATCGACAATGTTATTTTTTTTTGCTCCAATGGTTGTGTCTCCTCCTCCTCCTTAGAGTCTGACTATGTCAGAGCTTCCTTCTTCTAGGCCTTTGGTCCTAAGATTTATCCTACCCCTACTTCTTTACCTTTCTTCTTCAGCATCTTGATAGGAAAAATTTAGTGCATCCCCGACTTGTGTGAGTTGTGTTTAACTCTTGGCCATGAGATTACCTCTTTGTCAAAAGCCTCCTCATCTAGGTAGAATGGTAGGATCCTCGATCAGAAATCCTCCCTGTTAGCATGCCTCGGCCATACAAACATATGATTCTGGTTCATGTTAAAAGAGATGTTCTACGTGTTGCAGTTGATGATAGCCTACAGAATGTACAACCTCTGTGTTGTGTCGATAAGCTTGTTGTACCACTTGGACATTGTTGTGTTATTAAAGGTCATGTTCTCTGAGTTCACCTTGGAATGTCAAGGCTCAAACATATTTCCAAGGCTCCCCTTGTCTGCTAGTGCAAAGGTATTCCAGCGGGTGGATTCCACTTTATCATTGCGAACACCATCAACAGGTATCCATACGTGAAGGTGCCTCCCTTCTCCTGGGCTTCCTCGCAAGACACAAGTAGTTCTTCTAGCAGGTAAATACACTATTTGAATATAATGCCATTGGCACAAAAATCCGCTACTAACAATGCATCCAACATGCATTCTCCCTTGTAATATCACCTCATAACCTTGTTGGCTATGATGTAGTAGCCAATTCTGACTGTCTCTGGTAGTATCATATCGATTTTGGTTGTGCACCCCCCTCTCTGTGTCTGGAACCTTTCATAGAGGCTGGGCTCCCTTTTCTTTTTTCCATGATTACTAGGACCCTAGAATTCTTTAGACACGTCCTTGCCTTTGAGGGATAGTCCAATAAGTTTATGGATGTCTTCAGCATGGATTGGATACCTCCTATTGAACTAGAGACTTCGATCGTGCACCCTGTTGATTAGGAATTTGGTGCACTATGCAACATCACCAGTGGTACCAAACATTGGTATGTCTCTAAGGTTCATGATAGTCAAGTTGAATAGATTGATGAATTCAGGCTTTGGAACGAACTGCATGCCTCCCAACTCATCTAGAGAGATACTCAAGAATACGTTTATGTTCATCTGGGGGAAAAAGAATGTGTATGTTAAGTCAAGCTCAAGGAGCTTGACCTGCTCCACCTTCCCCTTGAGATCACCTATGACCTTGACTCGGGGGTCACATGCCTCATATGGTACTACGTCTTTGGACATCGAGCCTTAGATTCTTGTAGATCTTGGCATTGTGTGTTAGGGACCTAACCCCTCATGTAGGTAGAATAATATATTTCCATGTAATAAAGGTTAATATTAATAAGGCCTAGCAATAAGGAATAATAAGTCGAATGTAAGAAGACCTAATAGAAGCTTCTGCTTCTAGAAGGATCTTCGTCTAGATGGTTATTTTGATAGACATATTTAGTATAAATAGTAATCGAGGGTATGACAAATTTTGTCTTGGATATTATTGCAATAGAGCTCTGCTCTGTTGGAGGTTGCCCCCTCGAAGAGGCAAGTGAACATTTCTCTCGGTAATCAAAGTGTTACTTATGCTATTATTATGTTATCATTTTGGTATTATGGTGGTGTTGTTCTAGTTATATTGGTTTTCATCTACCATTTCTAGCTATTTATTTATGTTTTGCATACTTTTTACATCTGAAATATTCCAAGTGGTATCAAAGCACCTTCCTCGACAGAAATGTGGGTTAATTTCTTTTCAGGTTAGAGACGTATTTCGACGTCTTTAAGATATAGAAATTTGTCATTACATGCATAAACCCATGGTCGAGGATTCATACACACAGTAAATACAAGTGGTACTTAAGTGCACATCTGTTGGCCACCCTTGTAACCCATGTTGGTACCCCTTCGAGTGGTAGCACATCACACAACACCTATATACAGATCGGCCTAGATCTCCTGAATCCCTCTGTAGATAGATTGATTGGCTGCCTAACTGTTATAGTGCCACCGAGAACAACACTCGGGAAGATACTCTCTAGTACCTGGATAGTTGCGTAGTACAACTAAGGGTACGGTCTAGCCTCAGTTGGTGCCCTGAGATATTGGATCGAGTACTACTATTGGACCTCGCATGTATATCAGAGAGATATAGCACATGGAAAACCCTTGTCTATAGAACCCTTGAATACCTAACCCTTGGTATGGAAAAGAAAACATAACAAATAAGATTTGTTGCGGTGCAACTCTGTCTCCTGCATTAGAGTTGCAAAATTACTACACATTTCTTCTTGTTGAGCATTTGGACATTTCATCACTGCAGTATTCTTCAGATTGGAGTATAAATCCACAAGAGTAAAACACACACACACACACACACACACACACATACACATATATATATATGAGTCTACATCATGTTGGCACCATTATTTGATACCTATTTCGTTTGTTTTCTCTCTTCACCCTGAATGCAATTATACCTATCATTTTTTAGCAAAAACATTTTTGTGGACCCAACCTCCTTCCAACACCCTTATTTGGGCTTTGCCCCATTGGATTCACCTCGTCGCCCTGATCGTTCTGATACACTTCATCCATAACCCATTTTTTGTGTGGTCCCACCCGCCCCTTTTCTTGTTCCCTAGTCATCATGGCCCATACCCATAGCCAAGACATGGAATCTTGCTTTAATACCTTGCACTCTAATTTCAAAGAAACCCAACAAGAAGTGTGAAAAATCAATGCCAATATTCTCTCCATCAATCAAAAAATGAATTCATCCATCGCGGCTTCAATCACTACCTCAATCAAGGAACTTAGACAAGAGATCAAACAAGAAATTACTACCCATCTTGAATATATCACTACAACGATCTGCACTAAGCTGCATATCCCTAGAGATCTTCCCTTATCTGACCCACCTTTGCATACTGAAGGTGAAACTTCCTCTCATTCCTAGAATTTTCATCCCCATCACTTTCAGCGTGACCTACGCCTTCTGCATGTGGATGTGAACAATTTTGATGGATCGAATCCCACTAGATGGGTAACTCAAATGGAACATTATTTCTCTTTGTATGGCATTACGGATGATTTGGCCAAACTTTGGTATGGTTTTCTCCATCTAAATCAAGAACGTTGGCAATGGAGAAAAAATGCCCACCAAGGGTATGTAGCTTTGACACACTCTATGGTATAGATTTATGAATTCTTTGACACTGACACCAACCATTTAGGTCATTTAACAAAGTTGAAACAATCTCGCACAATGGAAGACTTTATAGCTAATTTTGAGAGACTAGATTTTCGTACAGAGGGAATGTCTAATGCTTTTTTCCAAGAATGTTTTATCAGTGGCCTCTAGGATGAGATTCATGCTCATGTCCTCAAAGATCGGCCTTAGATTTGGGTGGACACTACTAAAAGAGCTAAGGAATAAAAACATTTTGTCTCTTCTCAAAACCGCAAACCCTCCTTTATTCCTTGCACTAAAACAATAACTCCCACTCCTCCTTCTACTCTACTCAAGATCTAGAAATTGACCAAGTCTGAAATGGAGGAAGACCAACTCAAAGGAATTTGTTATAGTTGTGATGACAAATATTTTTCAGGATACAATTGTAAGGAACAAAATAATTTTATGGCCGTCTCAAAGGATGTTTCAGAAGATGATGTTGAGGCTCCCCTTGTGTGTGTGTCACCTAAACCCATAGACATAACCCCTCCCTCAGACCCTCCTGAAGTAGAACCGGTCATTTCCCTAAATTCTTTCACTAGATTCTTTGTTCCCCAAACCCTCAAGCTAATTGGTTACATCAAGCATAGGAAGATCATCATTCTTGTTGTGGAAGCACCCATAAGTTTATTCATTGCTGCATTGCCCAAAAAACTAATTTCTATATCCGTGCAGTCAATAATTTTGAAATCGTGATTGCCAATGGTGGGTCCATGAAATGTGGAGGGAGTTGTGAAAATGTGTGTCTCCAAATTGGTGACTACCATCTGAAATATCATATTTTTTCTATCGACATGTCAGTTGTGACATTTTGTTGGGTGCGGAATGGATAAGTACTTTGGGTCCCATTTTCATGGATTTTAAGGAATTAACCATGCAATTCAACCAAGAGGGCCAACAATATAAGTTCCAAGGAATCAATTTCAGTTCCTCGAAGATCATTAGTTCCCATCGCATGGAAAATATACTCAAAAAAGGTCATTATGGAATTATTTCCCAACTCCATTCCATCCAATCCACTGAGACACCCTCTATGCCGCAGGACCTCCAATCCATCCTCTCTAAACATCAAATGTTTTTTTCCACTCCATGGGGACTCTGTCCTTCCCATGATCTTCATGATCATTCCATTCCTCTTGTCCTAAGAAACCTTCCTCCCAATATCCATCCCTATCATCACCCCTTTTCCCAAAAAAATGAAATTGAGAAAATGGTTCAAGAACTGCTCAACGTAGGCGTTATCCACCCTTGTATGAGCCCCTACTTTTCTCCTGTGGTCATGGTCCTTAAGAAAGAAGGTTCTTCATGTGTACTGACTTCCGCACCATCAACAAACTCACTATTAAAGAAAAATTTCACATTCCTGTCATTGATGACCTCTTAGATGAATTGAGTAGCGCCCAGTTCTTTACTAAACTTGATCTTCGTTCGGGCTACCACCCGATCCGTATGAAAGAGGCAGATGTTCCTAAGACTGCCTTTAGAACTCATGAGAGCCACTATGATTTTTTGGTCATGCCCTTTGGCTTGTGTAATACTCCATCCACTTTCCAAATCCTCATGAATAATGTCTTCTATCCTTTTACCTGTCATTTTGTGTTAGTTTTCTTTGATGATATCCTCATCTACAATAAAACCTGGACATACCATATTCATCATGTGCATTGATTTCTCCATCTACTCTCTCAGCACCAAATTTTCCTCAAATAATATAAATGTTCTTTTGGAACCTCGAAAGTAGAGTACTTGGGTCATCTTGTTGGCATGGATGACATCAGGGTGGATCCTGAAAAGATTGAATTTATGCAAGATTTGCATCATCCAAAGACTCTCAAAATCTTGTGGGGATTTTTGGGTTTAATAGGTTATTATCGCAAGTTTGTTAAGAATTATGGAAAGATTGCAACACCTCTCACTACACTCCTTAAAAATAATTCTTTTGCTTGGACTCCAGTAGTTTCTCAGGCTTTTCAAACCTTGAAGATGACCATGTGCACCACTTTAGTCCTGACCCTTCCTGATTTCACAAAGAACTTTGTCCTGGAATGTGATGCTTCAGGGAAAGTGATTATCATTGTCCTTACGCAAGAGGGTCGGCCTTTGGCCTTTACCAGTAAACAACTTTCCAAGAGAAATTTGGTCAAATCATTCTATGAAAAGGAAATGTTGGCTATTCTACATGTTGTGGATCTTTGGGGACCTTATCTATTGGGGAAATACTTCCAAATTAAGACAGAACATCAAAGACTCAAGTATTTTCTGGAACAATGCCATTCCTCTCCTGAGCAACAAAAATGGGTGACTAAGATCTTTGGATATGATTATGAGATCATTTACAAAAAAGGCAAAGACAATGTGGTTTCTCATGCACTTTCTAGAAAATATGAAGATGAAGGGTATCTTTTTTCTCTCTCTTTCATTGTACCAGATTTGCTCCAATTTTTTCGCCAAGAATGGCTACACGATCCCAAAAGTTCACATCTGATACAACAATTGTAGTTCAATTCTCTAGTTTCCCCAAGGTACGCTTGGCTCAATGATGAGCTTTGATACAAATGTAGTTTGTATTTAAGTAAAAAGTTAAAAATTAAATCCACAGTACTTTATGAGCTTCATGCTACACCCACAGCTCAACACTCTAGGTTTACCAAAACCTATAAGCGAGTCAAACGTTCTTTTTTCTGGGAGGGTATGAAATAGGACATTTGTAATTTTGTGGTTGATGTGATGTCTTTCAATGCAACAAGGGTGAAACTATCAAATCTCTTGGCACATTACAACCGCTTCGGATTCCACCTGCTATTTGGTAGGATATCTCTATGTATTTTATTGCCGGCTTACCTAAATAGGACAATAAATCAGTCATCATGGTGGTAGTTGATCATCTTTCCAAGCATGCTCATTTATGTTCTCTTCAACACCCATTTACAACATCTAGTGTGGCTCAAATTTTCATGGATTAGGTCTTCAAGCTTCATGGCATGCCACATTCTATTGCTTTTTATCGCGACCCAACTTTAACCAACAATTGTTGGCAAGAATTGTTCAAGCTACAAGGCACCCAATTGCATATCAACATAGCTTATCATCCCCAGACTGATGGTCAAACTAAATTTGTCAACAAATGTTTGGAAACATATTTGAGTTATTTTTCATCGGAAAGGCAGAATCAATGGGATCAATGGTTAACACTAGCTGAATGGTGGTACAACACTTTTTACCATATAGCTACGCGCATGAATCCTTTTGAAGTAGTATATGGACAAAATCCACCTTCAATCCTCTCATATTTTCCAAGTGTCTCGAAGGTCCAGGCAGTTGACCAAACACTTACAGATCAAGAAGCTATTCTTTATACCCTCAAAATTAATTTGGTCATGGCCCAGAATCACATGAAACAACAAGAAGAACAAGGTCTCTCTAAACGTCAATTTGCAGAAGGGGATCAAGTGTTTCTTCGAATTCAACATTACAAGAAAAATTCCCTCAAGGATTACCATTGTCAGAAACTGTCGCCCAAATTTTATGGTCCTTATACCATTATGAACCATGTGGGATAGGTGGCCTATCAGTTATCTTTTCCCAATCATTCTAAGATCCATCCTATTTTTCATGTTTCCTGCTTAAAGAATGTGATTGGAACTAAGTGCCAAACTCAAACCAACCTTCCTGAGTTGGACGAAGAAGTATTCATTTGGATACAACCACAAGCAGTTTTGGACCAGCATGAGTGTCCACTGTGTTAGCGAACCATCAAGGAAGTGTTAGTCTAGTGGAAAGATACAACTCCAGCAGATGTCACTTGGGAACCAACTACCATTCTGCAACAATTTCCCCATCTCAAGCCTTGGGTACAAGGTTTATTTTAGGGTGGAGGACATGTTAGGGACATAACCCCTCATGTAGGTATAATAATATATTTCCATGTAATAAAGGTCAATATTAATAAGGACTAGCAATAAGGAAGAATAAGTCCAATGTAAGAAGACCTAATAGAAGATTCTGCTTCTAGAAGGATCTTCCTCTAGATGGTTCTTTTGATATACATATTTAGTATAAATAGGATTTGAGGGTATGAGAAATTTTGTCTTGGATATTATTGTAATAGAGCTCTTCTCTGCTAGAGGTTTCCCCCTTGAAGAGGCAAGTGAACATTGCTCTTGGTAATCAAAGTGTAATTTCTAGTGTTATTTTGTTATCATTTTGGTATTATCGTGGTGTTGTTCTGGTTATATTGTTGTTCATCTGCCATTTCTAGTTATTTATTTATGTTCTACATACTTTTTACATATGGAATATTAAATTGTGGGTTCTGGATATGATCGAATTCCGTGGTGAAACAAGGATTTGGTGGTCACAACTACGGGTCTCGGGGATACATAGGCTTGCTCACTCTTCAAAATTTGAAATTCGCTAAGTTATTTGAAAACAATGTGTTCTATGGTGATTTGTCAGAGGCTTATACTTGGGCTTAGCTGGAAAGTTCAGTGATAATTTTTATTCATCATGACCATATGGATGCAACTTGGATCTAAGTTGTCTGACAGGACGGGTTAATGGGGTAAATCCTATTGGGCGATTTTCGCATTTACTGTGCAAGTTGGACAAGGACGTGTCCAATTTCAGACCTTTCTGTTTGACGGATGGGAATCTTGGTAGCAATATCGATGGAATCTTCGTGTATAATGTTGAAATAATGTAACTGCGAAGATCATTCTTATTATTTTGTTATTGGATTAAATCCACATTGTGGATTAATCATGTCATTATTATTATTTTTATTATTAGATTAATCCCCATTGAGGATTAATCATGTCAGTAATTGTATAAGGACCAAATCCCCTTTTCAGATTGGTCATCGAACAATTACAAAGTGCAGAATAAGAAGTCTGCCCCAGCTTTTATAATGAAAGGGCCAGAATTAATTAAAGGTGGGTTTACCCACCTAGAGTGAGAGGTCGGCCCTTCCAGATGGTGACTCTTCACACGTGCCAGATTGATATAAATAAGAGGCTAGCGCCTCACTTCTAACACACACTTCACTTGCTCATTCTCTTATGAGGCAAGTTGCAATTCAAGTTGGTGAGAGGAGAAGAAGGGTGGCGCATCTCTTGGAGGAGGATTTTCTTTATTGGTTGAGTTATCTCTTGAACATTGTATAAG
>ML793616.1:303799-320728 GCA_009831015.1 Picea engelmannii | reverse complement strand
TTGCTCATTCTCTTATGAGGCAAGATGCAATTCAAGTTGGTGAGAGGAGAAGAAGGGTGGCGCATCTCTTGGAGGAGGATTTTTTGTATTGGTTGAGTTATCTCTCGAACATTGTATAAGCTATTTATGATAAGGAAGTTTTGCTGGGTTTTCTTCCCCTAGAGGGTTTCCCAGGATAAATGTTGTGTCTATTGTGGATGTGTATTTATCAGTGATCTTGTTCTTATTATGCTCTTATCGTATGAAATGCAAAGAACTATAATAATGGCATAAACATTAACATATAACGACTTTATGGCTTAACTGAATTCAGAAGGGGTTCCATAATAGAAATAAAGGTTGTGACTGGAATGGGTTTGTGTGGCACATAGACTCAGATTGCGTTCGGATTCTTTCTCCCTCCGAACACAAAGGTATCCCCATCATATTAATGAATTTCATTAATGGATGCTTTACACTTTTGATCATGTGCTTCTAAGTAAGTAGTTATGCCTCAAACAACACTTAACAGAAAAGGAAATGAACTACATGTCGTGGCGCAACACTATAGACATCGACTTTCTTAACCAAATTCACAAAAAATGCATAAAACTCAAATCTAACTACTATACATGATCCTTTGGACTAGAGAAATAATCCTTTGAGCTCAGTTTTGAGACATATAGGGTTTCAGGGGAGCACCATTCACCCATCCTAACTGCAGCATACCATCCAGTTGTGCAAGTTGGACTGCTCCTGAAGGTCATATCTCTTCAACTATAAATGGCCCCAACCAATGCATGCACAACTTACCAAGATGCTTCTGGTACCGGTTTCCATAGAGTAAGACCTTGTCTCCTTGCACAAATACTCTAGTCTTAATGTGTCTATTGTGCCAATATTTTTTCCTTGCTTTCTAAACTGATTGATGGAAGTTTTCTAAAAACGTGGTCTCTTCGTGTTGTTCTAACTCCATAAGTGTCTGCACAACTGATTATTCCTCCGACATATGGGTGATTTGTGCAATATACAAACTCGGAGTGATGAATTCTGCAGGCACCACAACCTCTTCCCCATAAACTAGATGAAATTTTCTATACCTGTGGATTTTCTTTGTGGTTATCCTATAATCCCATACTATTGTTGGAACTTTGTCATCCCAATCTTCCCAGTTTGTGTAACATACCTTTCTTAACCCTCTTTCCATAATCTTGTTTAACACTTCTACCATTCTATTGTCTTGCGAGTGGTAGGGGCGTCTTTTGTGATGTTGGATCAGGAACTCTGTTGTAAGATTTGTTATAGTGCTACTAATAAAATGAGCTCCCTGATCACTAGTTAGGCTCCTGGGACATCCAAATCAAGTGATAATATTCTAAAAAATGAACTGAGCAACAATATCATTCGAGCAGTCCTGAACAACTGTTGCCTCATCCCAACATGTAAGGTAGTCATTTGCGGTAATAATGTATCTAGCCTTTGAATTCTTAGTTGTGGGTTTGATCAGTCCATCTTGGAGGAATTTTTGCGCAGTAGCCTTTCCTCCTACATGACCTCCCGCAACTCTATTTTGGCATTCCCACAGTATATCCTGCCTTTCATGATCCAAGACACATCTCTTGAGGATACTATCTAGTCCCAATTTATACAGTTGTCTTGCAATCAATTGGTAGTCTGTTGCTCGAACAACCATATGACGTTTCTGGGTTATAGAATATGTTTCTGGGAAGGCTCCTATACTTAATAAGATTGTTATGTCTTCCAGGTAATCTGGTATAGCCTCAACTCAGAACAGATCTGAATCTGGGATTTGATCATCAACTGCTCCGCCATTTTCCCTTGACTCTAATCTAGACAGGTGATCAGGTCCTACGTTGCATCTTCCAAGCTTAATGATCACTTCAAAAGAGAATTCCTGGAACAACAAAAACCATCTACAAATTATCCTTTCCAAAATAGGTTTGTTAACTAGATATTTCAATGCAGAGTGATCATTAAAGAATTTAAAATGAGAACCTAACAAATAATGTCTAAATTTATACAAAGCATAAGTCATGGCTAAACCCTCCTTTTCCATCATTGTGTAGTTGCGCTCATATTGTGACAACTTCCTACTTGCAAAATAGATAGGGTGATCCATGGCTCCATCTCCAGGTTGCGCTAAGATAGCTCCTAAAGAAATACCTAAATCATTTATGTGGACTTTGAATTCATTTTCCCAGTTTGGGAATATCAAAATCGGTGTTGTGCTGAGATTTTCCTTTAGGGTCTCGAATGATTTATCAAATTCTGGAGTCCATTGGAACATTTCAGCCTTTTTCAATAGATTCTCCAGAGGTGCAGTAATGTTTGCATATCTTCTTATGAACCTGTGATAGTACCATGTGTGTCCCAGTGTGGAGTGCAACTGCTTAGCACTCATAGGTGGTGGCATATTCACAATAACCGTGAATTTGGCTGGGTCTACTAGTACTCCCTCTCGGCATACTATGTGGCCCATTAAATTTCCATGTGGTACATAGAAGATATACTTTCTGAGATTCAATGATATCTGCAATTCTCTGCATTTGTCAAACATCATACGTAACAATGCTACATGTTCCTTGAGAAAACTATATATCGTTCAATCATCCATATAAACTTCTATAAACTTGTGAATAAACTCTCTGAAAGCTTCTATTACAATTCTGTAGAAAACCTCAAGGGAGTTCTTTAAGCCAAATGACATCACGTTGTAGGAAAAATACCCCCATTCTGTTATGAATGTGTTCTTATTTTTTTATTCTTCGACAATCCTTACTTGGTGGTACCCTGAAAATCCATATGTAAATGAGTACGCTTCTTTCCCCACAACTTGTTCTAGCACCTCATCGGTAAAAGGTGTTGGAAAAGGGTCATGAACACAGGCAGAGTTAAGGCTTCTCTAGTCTACACAAACTCTGATATCGTTTGTTCCTTTCTTGCTTTGGATGGCTATTGGGATGACCCATTCAATTTCTTCCACTGCAAAAATAGGTCCACCTTCCAACATCTTGTCTATCTCCTTTTTAACCTTCTCTTTTACTCCCATAACCCAGTATTGATGTAATCTTCTCTTGTTCATGTTGTTACCATGCAAAAATGATCCAAGTATTCACCCTCCATATTATTCTTTGTTGGCTCCATATATCTGGGACTTACATACGGATCCAAGGGTTGAACGAACTTGATCCCTTCTTCTTCAAATGTCATGGTGTCTTTCTTTAGGTCAATTACTGCATAGTTTCCATAGGCATAATCAATCCCAAGTAGTGCAGGGTAAGGGTCCTTATCCCCCATGATCTCAATCACCTCAAAGTCAGCTATTGTCTTCACTCCATCAACATCTATTTCCACATTCTCCAGTCTTCCTATGGGGAAAATACAATATTGGTTGGCCATCCTTAACTGGATTGGGGAATATGTCAACTGGGTTTTTCCTAGGGATTCCCAAGTTTTTTTAGGTATAATGTTCACATCAGATCCTATATCCAACATGACATCTTTAATCTCAAATTCGTCTAACTAGAATACTAGTCTAAATTATTTTTCAGTTCGTACTTTCCTTCTCTGCACCCTCTGAGTTCTCTTTTGAAGAAGGTTGGTCCTTATTCCTTCTTCTGTGGGTTCTTCATTCCCTAAAACTAGGTATAGTGCATTACACAACTTTGTTGTTAATTGGTCACTCCCGAGAATATCAGAGAATAATTGAAACCAAAGGTCGACTACATTTTGAGGTTTCTCAGGTTGTCTCAGAGTGACGACAAGGTTTCTGGGTATAGGGGGTAAAGCAGGGACTTGCGCAACCTTAGGGTAAAAAATATGTTCTGGGGGTTTCTCTTGCATCTCAAGGCTAGGGATATTCAAAAATACTTCTATGGCATTTTTAAAGAACAAATTTTGTTTTAGAGGGTCATACATGTCTTCTTTAGGTGTTGCTTTCTGGATCTGAGGTAAAGTATCAACATCGAATCTTTTATTTGTTCATCCTTGAGTAACTATATCGAGGTTGGGTAATTATCCTTTACTAACTCTCTTGATTTCTAAACTGATGAGGTTAGTTCCTCGTTGATGTACCTGATCTTCCCATTTTTTAATTAGTTTTGTCCAGTCCTCGGTTGTGTTCCCATTGGTTATGCAATGAGAGAACCATGGTCACCTCGGATGAGGACAATATCTATCCATATGGCCTTTCTCATCAGATTTATAACATCTACTTGGCCCTCTTCTCTCGATTCTTCCTTCTCTGAAGTCTCCTCTGACTCCACCTCCTCGACCGCTTCCCGATCCTTGAGGTTTTTCATTCACCCTGAATGTTGTTCGGTCCAACTTGACTGCAAGTGAATCCAACACTCTACATTATTTGGTAGTGTGTGTGGTAGATGTGTAGAACTCACAGTGTACTATATTTGGTACTGTCGAATATTGGGGCACTATCTTGGCCCATGCCCATGGATTCGGAAAATCTCACAATACTCAATTGTTGGTGCTACTTGGCCTCCTAGAAAAACATGATATGGGGTGGGGTTATGGAATGGTAAGTTCTCAGAAACTTGTCAAACTCCTCATGTGGGCCCTGGTGAGGGTCCCATTAGATTCTAAGGAGTTCCCATTCCCCTCATTCATGGACATTCATTCACCAGGTGTCCTTATGTATAACATCTAGTGCACCAGACCTGCGGTCGTCTTAATCTAGGTATCATGAGTTTTTGAACTGTAAGTGCTAATATTTTCCCTTGTATTTGCATCGCATTTGTGTCTGTTGGGGGTCTGGTCACTCTCAGGCTCCCAGGATATCCTGCCATGTATTCAATCTTCATCGATTGTTCTAAGGCATCTGTCAAAGTGGCTATCCATTGTTGCATTAGCGGAATCCGTGTGAGAAGTAGCAATCCATGAATATACCATTCTCTTTGATGTTCCTCATGGACTGGATTTGCTAACCTCCCTATATCATCTTTAAACTTTTGGATGTATTCCTAGGCTGACTCACCTTCCCTTTGTTGGATCTCGCACAACTTAGACAGAGCTTGTTGTTCTGACTTCGGTAGTTTAAACTCCACCATGAACCTTGTTTATACCTCACCAAGTGTGAATGATTGACCTTGCATTCCTGGCACTCTTGGCTCAATAATATTCATGTACCACTTGATAGCACAACCTCTTAAGGTAGTCTGGAACTCAACCAACTTATTCGCATCCGGAGTCCCTTTGGATCTCCATATTTCTTCGTACAAGAACCTGCGCTACTCCAAATATTCATCTCCCTTACCCCATAATTATGGGTATCGGGAAATCGACTCTCAGATGTGAGTAGCCATTGTTGATATTGGTGCTCTTATCGAAATGAAACCTAATGGCCCTTATTGTGACCTACTAGGGGATCCCAATATCCTCCCTGTACTCACACTTCATCGTTGTGACTAACTAACTAATTATACTAGAACAAAACTAGCATAAGAGGGTAGTATTGAACTTACCACTTGTATAAAACACACTTGGCGTATGGGTGATTTGAGGCTAGCACCACTGGCTTCGGGGCGATTTTCTTTGATCTGGGGGGTCTCATTTTCTTCCATTGGAGCATTCTCTTCAGCCGGATTCCTGATCTTTCTTGTCATCGGGGCTAGATATTTTCTTTCCTCTTCAAGATCCATGTTGCCTTCCTTCTCTCTTGACTCTACACCTTCTCCTTATTTTCCACCCTCCTGGGGAATTATTTCTCTCGGTGCTTGTCTCTCACTTAATCTTTGACAGGCCAGTCTTTCCTTTCTTCTCATCTTCCGCAACTCCTCCATCTGTCCTTCCTCTACTTCTCTTGGTTTGAGTTCTTTTTGAAACTTCTAGGACTGTCTTGCTAATTTCTTGATCTTTCTATGCCACCACTTCTCAACTATGGAAGATATTTTTAAGGCTCACTCATATATTGGGTCCATTTCTTGTTGTTTTCCCTTCTTATCAATTAACCCTTCCCCTCTCTCAGGCCATGACTCTAACCCAACCTCTCCCTACCCTAAGCAAGGGTGTTTACATTGCCATCTCAGTTGGGGACATAGTCAACATCCCCTCTTCCATCAAGAAAACTTTAATCCACATGGGAATTTCTCTCAATAGTCTTCCCCTGGCGTATTTCTTGAAATATTCCTCTTCTCATGAAAAATATTGGCGATTCTCAGCTGAAAACTCAATAATGTATCCTTCTAATGTGGTATTGACCCAAAAAACAATCGATCGCGTGACTAGACAATCCAGCCGATGAAGTGATGCAATATTTTAGGTATCCCAAGTACAGGTCCTCTTGACTCATTCTTGAAACTCTAGATCTTCTTGGAGCCTATCTATCCAATGGAAAAGTTCTTCCAGGAACTTAACCCTGAATATCTCGTATTGGTTGCTCGATCTTTTTCAGTAAAAGACTAACTCCCAAGTATCTTTCACGTATTTTTTGGTGAGCTCCGCTTATTTCCATATGAAGGGGTCACATTTTATTTCCCACCATTGGTCAATATTAGATCTGTGATTCCATAGAAGCATCCTCCCTACATGTTCCCTTTTAACGCAGGTCTCGGCAATGAAACCATTTTTTTGGTGCAAGATTGATCAGACCACGATCCTTCCCAAGTTACAAAAAAAAGGTACCAAGTATTCTAGAGCACTGACATTTTCATATCCTATGAAAAGAAGAAGTCTCACCCGAAGTCCTGCTGAGACAAATGGATAGGGAAGGGCAAGGAAAATACTTAAGAGGATTCACAGAACCTTCAAGATTCATTCTGATCTTGTGCAAGACATCTAACTAGAGAACAAATATGAACGCATATACACAAGAACTGAAGCTACCTATGTTGTGGAAAATAATTCAAACACAGATACATCATGTGGAACTTATGAACCATAAATAAGTACTGCAAAGATACTATACATAAATATAAACACCGAAAAACACAACATATTTTGAAATTTTGGATCCTTCTTCATATATCATCTTCAGATCTTTCTCAATTACAATATCAGAGAGATGTAGTAGCTCTTTGTTACAAAATACTGGCTCTGGACTCATGTCACAGAGATATAACTCCCAAAATAGTGTACAAATTACTTTATAGACTCAAATTTTGACTTCTCAGCAGTAGAAAACAACTATGACCAAAACCTTACACTTGGGATAACAACGATTCAACCAATAGCCAAAATCAACAAACCAAGAACAAAAACAACCCTTTTACAATTATATTCATCCCTATATATAATATAAGTTATGTCTTATGGCTTTGTCTTACACTCTTTCTTGTTTTTTTGTAACTGCGTTTTCTTTGTTGGCATTGCATTCTCCTTTTTGCAACTAACTTATGTTACTTCTCCTTGCTTTGTTGTCCAACTTCTTTTGTAGCTTGTGCAACTCATACTAGGTCAAAACTAGGACTGTAGTCCTTCTTGCACAACTCCTAATCCAAAAATGAATGGCCCAACATATACTCTCAATGTGTCTATTCTAAGTTTGCTTAGGTCTAAACTAGTGATGTTGTAGGTGAGATTCATTCCTAGTTGTCATAAAATATCAAAATCTAGAAAGAGAAGTTCATAAAACTGAATGTGAAATGATGTGTATGTTTCTCATAAGCCTCAGAGATAGAATATATAGCACAGAGGTTTTCTTTATCTCAAAAATGATGGTCCAGACCTCATTTGTTTCTACTTAACTTTGTTTATAATGCAACCCCAAATTCATCTCTCAGGTTGTTGTTTTGGTGTAGGTGTTGGAGGTGTATCACTGCTTGTACAATATTCCCAACAATCCAACCATAATCTACCACAAATAAGTTAATTGTTTCACCCTTCAATATATGATCTGAAAAGATCTTTTAAATGACAATGGTTGAGTTAATTAACATGTGTTAATTAACCATTTAGGAAGCTGAATGAAAAAAGAATAATTGTGAATGAAACATGACAGCCATATACATATCTGAAATAAAGAAATAAGAACAACAAACCATTAAAACCAATGTGATAATGGAGTTCGACAATCTCTCCTACATCTCCGAGCCTTAGTCTTAGTGGCTGAGGCTTTATTATTTATGTTCAAATATTTAAACGTACATCTCACCAGTGATAAAAGGTTACAAAACTGATCTGTTCATGTTCTCCCATATCTCTAGAACCCAACCGAGGAAACGACACTCAAATCGGATGACCGGAGCTCCTAGAAATGGCCCGCAAAGGTGCACTCCTCAACAACTTCACTACATAAAAATGGATTTGTCTTGGCAAATATTCAGCATAAACCTACTCTGAATGTCTTTTTTTTTCCTTAAGAATCCATGGTTTATATAGATCTGAAGTTTCTAACAATATCCCAACTTCCCCCCAAGATCTGGCCTCAAGAAGGGCCCAATATCCCCCCAAAAGGACCAAAAAGCTCCAAAACTGCTACAAAAATCAATGAAAAACCACTATTATAGAGTGAAAACCCACTTCTGCATATATTTGGGTGCATCTCCTTTATCTATGCACCCCTGGTCATATGGGATCCTCCATGTGGCCAAGCGCTAAAGGTTTGTGTGATGGCCCCCTTTCTAACTCATCCCTTGGTCCTCTGCACCCGGCCATGTGGCCATGAGCTATTACTCCACGCACACTAATATTGGACTAAGACCCCTATTCTTTGGCTAGTGGTTATGCCCCTTGGTCGATGGGCTAGCCCAACCGATCGAGGCTAACCTCGTAACCTCCACACCCAAACAATATGGAACCGGGTCATGTGGAGCTTTGGATGGAACCGTGGGCTGGTTGGTATGGATTGGGACCGTGCCGTTTATACAAAGGGTATGGTCAAGTTGTCGAGGTTATATGTTGTGTGTTCCATTGTGGGATGGGACTAGTCCCCAACCCTATTTTGTGCTTATTTTGTATCACCCAAACTTAAATAGAGTCTGCACCATATAGTGTTAAGTCCCATAGTGAGGGTGGGATGGCTAGACCAGCCCTGCCAAGACATTTCCCAATGGCGAGGTCACACGTTCGAACCTCATGGAGACCAAAAATGTTTGCAACAAATGAACCAATAGATGGGTGCCATGTGGAATCCCATGTGTGGGACACATGGCACCTCACCATTCACCAAAAACTATGTCACGTTTAAAACATTGAAACGTCCACTTGTCTTCTGAGTGTTTGCCACTGTACCTTCCATGTGTTGTATGACCCTGCCATGTCATCAGTACAGATGTGCCACATGTCACCCTTGTAGTGGTGACATGTGTCACTCCCTGATTGGTCCACATGTAACTGCCACGTTAGCAACCCGTATGCCCAATCAACCTACCACGTGTCACCTCCATATGTTTCCATGTTAGTGTCGACTATTCCTACCACGTTAGTTGAACGGTCATACAGCCTGTACAGTCAGGGTCCATGTGGCACTATACGGACTGCACAATCATCATTTTGTTTGTCTGTTTGGAAAAATGAATAGATCACCATATCTGGAGTATACGATGTCTGTTTGAGATCATTCAAGTTGTGTTGGGTTCATATCGACGAGGCCTATGCACATGTCTGTTTCGAATCCATTCTGAGAACTTTGATTTTTAGGCCTTTCTGAGCCCCATCAAGCTCCTAGATATAATTCTGGATCAATATACCCTCTAGTTTTCTAATAATATGCCTTAATTTATGGAAATCTTGGATTTATCATCCATCTAATCTAGGGCACCACAATTTTGTTGAGAAGATCATTTTGGAGGGCCAAAAAAAGATTGTGGAGATGTTGGTTATACTCTGTCATCATGGCAAGATAGGACTCCATGAATGCATCATTTTATACTGTCTTCATCATGAACTGATTTTGGTTGGAAGTTCCTCTAGAACACAAATGACAAGTCCACCTATATATTTATTATGTATTCCAAGTAAATTATGCATCATGCCACAGTGTTTCTATATAACTAATGCCCCATGCTTCCAGTTTAGACTATTGAATGTCATGTCAAATCTTTGTTTTGGATCTTCCAGAAAGGTTGCATAGAAAATATGTATGATAAAGGAATCAAGTCACCAAAGTTGATGCAACACGAAGATGAATATTAAGCCTGTGAAGCATAATGATCCTGGATATAAGTCTCCAGGTTCCCTCCTAGCTAGTCAATTTAGACCAAAAATGATACCTCTCACAATGTTACCAGTAGATCTCACATTAGAGTTTTCATGTGTTGTAATATGACAAATAGTAGGTAATTTTGTTGGTATCATGTGCCTGTAAGTTCCCATAGGTGCCTCATATCAACCACTATCATCCCTCCTTGAAAGGCTTAGTCCTTGAAGTAGGATAAGGGATTGGTGCTAGACAGCAAATGTGTGCATGAATCAACAATAAATCATATTCTTCATTAGGTACAGTACTAATGATTCTATGTATCATGGAGATGGCGACTTCTATAGCATATCATTGTAAGGCTTCTGTAGAATATCATTGTTTTCAGAGACTAGAAAACTATCATTTTTTTTTAAACCTACAGAATTCATCGCTATAGCAATGTATGTTCGTCGCAAGTATGGCATATGCATCACAAGCCATTGGTGGGTTTTCTACTCTTCCATGGGACTTCATCTCTATTTCCACGCATTGTCATTGGTATAGTGATGCATGTTGGTCAGAAGAAGGTATACATATCTTCTTCTTTCCACGAACTTGTGTCCCTAAAGTGACGAACGTTCATGGAAATAAGTTAAATATTTGTTATGGGATTCCATCTTTCTGATGTATGTTCATCGGTCTATGGATAATATTTTTTCATAATTACGATGATGTGAAAAAACAAATTTAACATAAAATATTTAGGATGATGACATGTGGTAACCTGATTTCATGATTGTTTCCACCAATAATCTTAGAGCGTGGAAAGTGGGACGGATATGTGTGGAAATAGCAATAAAAAATCGTGGAAAATTTGGTCATATGTAGTAGTGGTTCAATTAAGTAGGGTGGAGGTATTTTCCATTGATTTCTATTGAATCTAATTGTATCAAGAGGGGTGGAGGTATTTCCCATCGTTTATCCAATGAAACCTAGATTCATGGAAGGGTTATGCAAAACCATGCCCCCCTAGATGTGTGATGGCAACTGCTAATTTCCTGCTACGGAAGCTTGGTCAAGATAGATGACACTTCAACTTACAGGTTCTATCTATAGTTAGTTCAATTTAGTTTAAGCTTCATCATAGTCTTGTAGAGGAAAGGATAGGAAGTGGAAGATGGAAGTAAGGTAGGGAGGAAGGATTCTTCGATGTTAGTGAGAATATTGATTGGGGACTAGATGTGCCACTATTGTTTACTCACTTGGTTCCTACCATGTTTAAAACCATATTTTGATTCCTTTTTTATATTTTATGTGTGATAATAAATTTTTGATGAATTATTGTATTTATTTTTGTAATATTATTAAATGATACATATATGTTGGCCCTTGACCAGGTTTTGGGACTTTCTTGGTCATATGACCTATTTTGGGACTTTGACAGCCTGTCGAAGGAGGAGCACAAGACGAAGTGGAGATCATGAGATCTTGGCCCACTTTTGGGTCCGTTTTGGGTTTTTGGGAATATGTAACGGGATTGAGATGTTGGCCCATGGGTTTTACCCATGCTTAGGCCTATTTTGTAATATATAAATAGATAACTAGGCAATGTAAAAGAGGGGTGTGGTATATCAACATCTATGTGATGTATGCTAAGTGAAAGCAAGGTCTGTAAGTGCTTTGTGCCTATGTGAGACTTGCAGAGCTAAGTGCAAGTTGTTGTAAGAAGTTGTAGAAGGCTTTGTGTTGTAGCACAAGGAAGAAGGATCTAGTGAGATGCGCAGATCTTTTGTCATGTGCGGAGTAAGGGTTTTGAGGCTATGTTCTTGTAACCTATTGGAGGCACTAATAAAGAAGAATATTTGGTGGACGTAGCCCCAGGGTGGGGGTGAACCACGTAAATACTGTGTTGTTCTACTTTGTGCCTTGTCTTGAGACATTGATGTGTTATTTTCTAAGTGCTTTGAGATGATTAAATAGATCTACTTATGCTTAGTGATAATAATGTGAAGAATGTTAGATTTGATATACATGAATATGCTCATTTCTTGATCTATCTTACATATACTAAGTGCTTGAATACATTAGATCGTTGTGAATGTTGCAAAGCTCTATTTTATTAGCGAAGTAGTTATTGATTCATATTGAGGGATTAATGGTGCCAAGTACTATATTAAGTCTTAGAATCATAGATATGTGTCCCAATGAAGGTTGCAGACACTTGAGTCTTGAAACCACCCCTGCCTCTACCTCGGGTGAGACTTCATCTGCTTCGCTAGTGTTGTCGAAAGGGCTAGTAGTTAGGGTTTTGTTAGTGCGTTGTTGCAGAGTTGAACCCAGGGTATGCCCCTGTGCCAACAAATGGTTTTGTTTCCAAAACTTAAACTATTATTCCTGGGAACTAAGGAACAAGAAACTTTGTGCAAAGATTCGACTTGAAACCGTGGAAGCTCAATGCGTAGATCCGTTGCCCTAGTGCACAGATTTTTACTCGACCTGTGAAGCTTTGTGCCAAGAAAGAAAAATCAGATCTGAAGAGAAGAAGTCAGATCTAAAGAAGAGAGGCTAGATCTGCAAGAAAAGTGGTAAGATCTATAGGAAAGAGGCAATATCTGTAAGCTTTGTGCTCTGATAAAGGTAAGAATACTGAAAAGTTCTAGATCTGAAATCTTTGTACTATGTAAAATTAAGATTAGTGTAATGTTTTTTTTGTAAGGTATGGATCTAGGTATGTTTGATATATTTTGTCCTAGCTTGAAAACTAGGGCATTGTTAGAAGAAAGAAGGTTTGATATGAATAGATCTGATAAGAATAGTGAAAGATATGGTATACCTATGCATAGAAAGAATGTTTGGACTAACAAATGGATGTCGGATCCTAGAAAGAATTTGTTGCAGGTTAGCTCCGATGACCCTATTATGTAGTACAGGAGAAGATGGGGATCATTTAAAAGAAAGAGAGGATTAACTCTCTATTACAGTTGTAGAAAACTAGGACATATGGCTAAGGAATGCCCTGGTGGAAGACCTAGTTGTCTTTGTTGCAAAGTTACGGACCATGAAGTGTTGGATTTCCCTAGAATGTTTGCTAAACTTGAAAGAATGAATCTGAACTAGGAAAACCCTAAGGCAGATCTAGAAATAGAAAAACCCCAAAAAGAATCAAAGAAGGTATTTCTACAGATGAAAGAAACCTTGAATGACCATCGACATGTTAGATTATCATAAATATTTTAAGAAAAATAATGCATCGAAGAAAGAATAGGAGACTTCGAAATTGACTGTGTTCTGGATGAAGAAAAACAAGTGAATATCATGACAGAGAGAACTTGGGAAGCTATAGGGAGACCTACTATGATTCCTTCATTAGGAGGAATAGGATTATTCATAGGAAAATGGGTAAATCTATGTGGGAAGCTCACTCAGATATCTATGAATGCCAATGGAACTTCGATAGAAGAAGATTTTGAAATTATCAAATTATTGAGGAAAATTCCTCGTTTACTATGTTACTGGGAAAACCTTGGATTGATAGAGATCAAGTCAGACGAAAGAAAGAAGAAGAAATTTTGGAGCAGAAGAAACAAGAGTTAAAAGATTTCATGACTAGAAGGATCGCACAGTTGATTGAAGAACAKGAGAATAGATCGAAGATACTTCACACTAAAGGCCCAWATGTTGAAGCTATAAGAACATTGGAAGACCTATAGAATACTGAAGTCTCTACTCCACATAAATAAGAGGTGTTACACCTGAATCCTAGGAAATAATTTCAACAGTGCGAAGTGACTATGTCCAAGAAAAATAAGAATTAGAATRGGAAAAGAACCACCGAGATGAAGCTCACTGGAAAGAAGGATAGAAAGAGAAGTAAGAAGAGGGATATGATTGAAAAGTTAAAGAAGGTTCYAGAGGGAACCTCGGAGAAAGAAACTTTGYAGAATTGGAGCTTCATCGGGATATCAGAACAACGACATATACCACTTYGCCATGACGAAGAAATATAGCCATTGGAAGCCGATATATCTGTTTGACTGTTGCTCCAAATGGGTCAGAAAGCRTTGATGGTTCACCACTAGACCATTGGACCAYGTCGTAACAGGAAGAACAAGATTTAATGAGGCTCATACCCATTGCAAGTAAACCGTTACTGAGTTGCCTATTTATCCCTTCATGCCATGCACGAAGAACACTTTTTCCAACTGATAATTTGAAGTCCACATACTAAGCCAAGTTCATACAATGACCTTTGCGCTCATGCTCTCTATCTCGTTACTTTGTCTAATCTATTCCTTGAACCCACTATTGTTAATCCCGAGTGCGTATGTCCGATGAGCTCATCACAGTTGAATAATTCGTAATAGAAGTTATCCTTGATTTAATGACCGAGAGAGTCATGTCGGATAGAGGAGTATCTACAGGGGTACAAGCATCGTCAAAAAGAGGATTGTCAGCCTCTCCATCCACTGCTCGATCCAGACCATCCCGACCAGTCAATGAAAAGGGAACTAAGAACAAGGATGATCTCATGAACACTAAGTTCATTTTTAGCATTCTACTTACCTATATACCACCTCTAAGTGATGCAATCAACCCTGATAATGTGCCTAGAGATTTTGAATATACCTTGGTTACGACATACCTCCTGAAAGGGATACGCGCAGTTCACGCTGACCAAGATAAGATTGCAGCATTGAAGTTTAGTGACTTCAACCTCGGCGACAGGAAGACCTATGGAATGCTCGCTCCACACTAGTATCTGACCAGGACCAAAGGAAATAATTCAAAGATAATTCCTCATTAATGGACCCATAACCTCACATAGTCCACACTACTCAATGTCATGAAGATCCCGCATTTCAGAAGGCACCAAGAAGTGAATGCATGCGTCAAATTGTTGTTGTCCTGTTATCATGGAGGATATTTATGGTTGAACCATTGCATTACAATGGATCCAAAATTGATAAAACAGATCACGGGCTTGAGTATGCAAGGCCCCGACCCACAGGATTTCTACCCTGGAAAGACCGTGGATCGTGCTCTTGCTAAGAAGATCAAGGACACTCATGGAGATGTCGAGAAGGGAACGTGAGGCTACAAGGTAGCCTCTATTCAGAGCAACGCAGTGTGCCTTTCCTGTCAACTAATTGCTGGGAAATTAGTTCACAAGAACCGACCCACCCAAGTTACTAGATTTGTAGTCAACCTTGCAGGGAAGTGTGCGGAGGGCCTACAAATGAATTGGACATAGTACCTAGTAAATCAGTTAGAGCTCAACTGCAGGGAAGCACAAGATCAAGGATATGAGTTCCACTTCATATGGCTTCTCATATTGATCACTTTTATCACATGTGAGATGTCGAAAGGTGTGACCTTCTTAGACATCGAGCCCTTTGAACCTCTAGCTACGAACTTTAGTACATTGTGGTAATTGAATGACAAGAACAAGCAATGGCAGTGAAATTCTATCTTCCACACTTATTTCAACCAGATGAAGAGAACCATCCAGTCTGAGCCTCATATGACCTCAAATACCCTCCACAGGTTTCGGCCCTTAATGAAGTTTAGCATGGACCACCACTTCATTTATATCACAGCACGTGCAGATGGACATAAGCAATAGTTGTAGTCCTACTACAAGCTAATGGAGGAAGACTTAGAGGAGATCACCAAGAAATGGTTGGAAGACCTCCTCATTCCAACAAACCCTGCGAAGATGTCCGACATAGATAGTTTGTAAGCTGCATAGGATACACTCGGACCTAGTAAGACAAAGAAGCCTGAAGAAGTTCAGGATGTAGACAATGCATCCATGAAGAATGCATCCATTTCACCAAAGCAAGGAGGTGATGGAAAATATATTGATGGCACAGAAGCCAAGAAAAACAAAGGTGAGGAAACAACGCATAGAGATGAGGAGGACCCTTCGAAGAAAAGAAATTTCCCCCCCTAGAAATCGTTGTCACGGAAGAAAGTAAAAGCAACCCGAACCAAGTTCCAAGCTGTCCTCATTCCTGACGACTTCAATATCATCATAGCAGCTCTGAATGACGCTTTGATGGAGATATAAAAGAAGTAGGAGGCTAAGAAGGAGGATATGTACAATCATATTAAGGATGAGCTCCAAGGGGTGGAGCAGGCACTATAATCCAGCCGCGCAATATCCATTATGCCTTTGTCAGTAGAAACAACAGAAATGGAAGATGAGCCAGCTCCACTCCACCGGATCATTGACACAGTCGAAGCTCTCCTTCGACGAGCTCAAGAAGAAATAGAGCAAGCCACCCAGGCTTTGGCACAAGTACATAGAAACCTT
Source organism: Picea engelmannii (assembly GCA_009831015.1). Taxonomy (NCBI): domain Eukaryota; kingdom Viridiplantae; phylum Streptophyta; class Pinopsida; order Pinales; family Pinaceae; genus Picea; species Picea engelmannii. The sequence continues at coordinate 304,340 of ML793616.1, read as the reverse complement.
GTAGAACAATGTAGCACCACAGAACGGGAAAATCCTGCTCTGCAAGCGAAGTGGGATGAGGAAAAATCACAGCTACAACAAAGCAAGGAACAATTTCTCACGGAGTAGCTTGAAGTAAAGGAACTGGTCAACATATCACTTTTCTCTATGACTGTCATCGAAGTAAATACTGAAGAGAAAGTTCCACAGCAGGTGGCACAACTTGAGGAAGTCATCCAAAAGCTCCAAGAACACATCACAGATCTAGAGCTCCGTGCAGTGCCCAAAACACCACAAGAGATAAGGGAGCAAAGAGAAACAAACGCCCACAACACAATTGACAGACTAAAATATCTTTCCTTGGAGTGCAAGTAGTTGAGTAACCAAAGTGCCTAAACATATGAAAACCTTGTCGAGAATCTAGAGTTATAGGCATTGGAGTCACAACTCCAAGAAGCAAAGAAACACGTAGATACGCTATAGGTGCAGCTGAAGGCCTTGTCACCAGTCGAATGAATGAAGTAGTCTCAAGAGAAACGCATTGCCCAACAAAAGATCCATA
>ML793616.1:283732-302420 GCA_009831015.1 Picea engelmannii | reverse complement strand
TTAAATATCTTCTTTGACTTTGATTGATGGTCGATATGATGAATTACATGAGTATGGTGGGTTTCCATGTACAATTTGGGGAAAATTGTCAATTTGCATTTATAAGATAGCGCGAGAAGAATGACTTTGCATTTTATTTATAGTTATTTTATGCAAGTCATTTATATTTTAGATTTATTTTAATGTTTCCCAAAAATATAGATAAGGGAGTTAGATGGCTAATAATGAGGGTGGTTGAAGAGACTTGGGAAGGGGGCATGAAAAATTGATAAATTGGAAGGGGAAGTGGTGATGAGGAGGAGGAGGTTGATATGTTTGAGCATGTTGAGAGGTTGGATTATTCTTGGAGGAATTATTATTGTGACAATCTTGGTCAGAGAATATGTGCATTGTTTCTCTTGGAGTAATGGGAATAAAGGGCCAAGAGACTAAAAGGTTTCTTGGACCTAGAAAGTCATCTAGGATCCTAATTGGCTAGGAGGATAAATTTATCGTTTGACTCTAAGAATGTGGGAAAAGAATGATTGTAAGAATCTTCCTACTACTAGTGGGACTACAATGCAACTGATCAGCTAACATACCAGTGAGGAGGCATTTTGTTAGTATTTTATTGTTATGTTTATGTTATTCCATATAAAGAGTAAAATTTGTTACATCAAATATTTTAATGCATGTGTATAGCTTAGAAAATATTATTTCATAACATTCGATGGAGAGCTTCTACATATATGTTTCCCAAGTCACTTTTGTGTTGTGCATATGTTCAAGGGAAGTTTTAGCCTATGTCATCCATTCCTTAGACTTTATAACTTATCATTTCGTCATTCCTAGTTGTCAATTCCTTCTTAGAATTAGTAAGTATCTATATCATAAACTCATCCTAGTATGGAATGTCCTCATTGACTTCTTTCTAGTGGGTCAAATATTATCAACTATAACAAATTTCTCTGAGAGTTTGACCTAGACTAGCACCCTAGGCCTATTTTCATCATTGATAGGTTACCTTCCACTCAGTAGATGAAATATCATCAATGGTCATTGACTGAGTGGTTTTTCATGTACTCGACATCATGACCTCTATTCACACTTCAATATTCATGTAGTACCTTGGATTCAGTGTTCCCCATTGGTGGAATTCCTTGCCTCTATTAATGGTTTTCATTATTGGCTATTTCTCAAATGGTCTCTTCCATGCACTATTACATCTTGTGCATGTGAGAGATGTACTTAGTGGTGTTTCCTTCCATTTTTTCATTTGAGTCCTTCAAAATCATTTCTTATTTCCTTTTGTTGGATGATGGGGAATTCCTTATTTCCCTCCTTCCAGTGGATCTATTCCCATCAACTTCAACTCATTTTATCTAGGATCATATATAGAGTATTTATAATACCTTGGATATTGCAATAATCAGTGGCAAGATCCCTAGCTATTGATAGTGGGAATAGCTCATTCAGTTCGATGTTAGCTCATTCATTTTCACTTGTTAGAATTTGATAGGTACCTCGATGGCCATTATCATTATCAGTGGGTTATCTTGTGTTTTTTAAAAGTATACATTAATGACCAATAGTCAAATGGTGTCTCCCATGTTCAACTTCAGATCATTTATTCACATGGTGTAGCCTTGTACCTTCGATGGTTTGTTTTGAAGACCTTAGTTCTATAGTAGCACCATTTATTTTATGTTCTTACCCAAGTTGCATAGGACAATACCACTCATCTATATGATATTGTTACGGGAGGATCAATTTGTTCATCTCATTGATTCCAATCATCCTCCTCTGATTTTCAGACATACATGCACTGTGTATCTAATCCTGGCTATGATTTATTTTGACATAGATCCATTGTGTATTCATTTTTCATGGCCATGATCATTGCTTATATATATTTCATGGATTTACAATGTACTTGATTTGGTGGACATGATTTTATACACTTAATCATGGGTATGCCCACCTTCGGAAGAGAAATATACGATACTTTATTTCTTCTGCAAGTAGACCTCTAGTCTATCGTTTGGTGAACTATTCCCCATACATAGTCAGGCTCATGGAATGTTAGAATGTAAAGACTCAAAATAGACATCTAACATGATTGTTATAGCCATTATCCATTATTGAATGGAAATGGGAGGTAGTTACAAAAGTTTTTATCACCAAGCTACCAAGAATAATGAGGCACCATGATTCCATCATGGTAGTGGTGTTAAAGATTACAAAGGTTGCACATTTTATTCTAGTGAAAATAAATCACAAGGAAACCAATATTGTAAAGATTTATATGAAGGCAATTGTGAGGCTACATGGCATGCCTAAGGAAATAATGTCTTATATATATCCCAAGTTCACTTCCAATTTTTGGAAGGGTTTTTTTAAGGGATTTGGGACTATTTTGAATTTTAGTGCAACATATTACCTAGAGTTAGATGGGGAAATGGAGAGGATCAACATTAAAATTGAAGATATGTTGAGAATGTATGTAACAGATAATCCTTCGAGGTGGTAGAAATACCTTCATCTAGTTGCATTTGCTTATAAAAATCGATATCAAGCATCATTGAAGATGTGCTCATTTGAATCCTTGTATGGTAGAAAATGAAACATGCCAATGAGGTGGGATAACATAGTAGATAGAGTTGTTTATGGGCCATAATCGCTAAGGGAAATGGAAGAGAAGATGGTAAAGAATGGAAATTTTTTAAGGTTGCATAGGATGGGGAAAAGAGTTATGTTGAGAAAGGAAGAAAACATAGGGAATTCAAAATGAATGAGAATGTGTTTTTAAAAGTAAAATATAAAAGGAGCACGCTAAGATTGGGAAGTTTCCCAAAATTGGCAGCGAAATAATGTGGCTTGTTTGAAGTTATGGATAAGATAGGCCCAATTGCATACATGTTTGAATTGACTACATCCATGAGAATGCATAATTTTTTTCATATGTCTTTATTGAATAAATATGTGTCTAATGCTAACCACTTGATTGATTGGATTGTGATCTACAGGGAGCACAAAGGAGGATTTTGGGTGGAGTCAATGTGCATCCTATGGTGGAATGTCAAAGTTCTTAGAAACAAATCCATTGGCCTAGTAAAGGTCTAGTGGACCTACTACGGTCCTATAGATGCCACATGGGAGCACAAGGAAACCATGTGGGAGGAGTAACACAATTTTTTATAAATTTTAAGGAAACTAAATATATATTTGTATATAAGTGTGCAAGACCCCATTTTGGTAGCTATAGTTCCTGAAGATACAACTTAGAGACTTCTTGTCTGACCTATATTGAATCCCTAGAAGGGAAGTGAGACAGGATGAGGGATTGTGATGCAGAGAAGGAGGTACACTTCCTTAGATTATGCAGGTTGAAGGGAACGAAAGATTTTTAGTTAGAATCGATGCATGAGTTGTTAACTTGTTAAAGTATCAAGTACTATGATGTAAAATTTTGTGCATGTATACCGATATGTTGATGTGCATCTAGGATGGTACAAATTGTTCGGGAGGGGGGGATGTAGCATCCCCATTTTTAATCCCCAAATTAGTGATGTAAAGTGTGTGGTGTGCTAGGAGATAGCAAGAATCCATAGTGGGTTTTGTGGACATATCTTGGAGCTAGTGAATGCATGATGAAGTATATTGTTAGGGTTGTAAAGTGATATTTATGTGGAATAGGATTATCCAAGAGAAACTGTGTCATTGATGAGAATTTTTCTTGTTGTGGTGGTAAATTACTTGATTCCCCAATAGAGATATGTCCATGTCAATGTATGCTACATCTTTGGTGGGATGTGGGATAGCCTGAGGGAAAGATATCTGGTGGATTGGAATGGCTATAGGAATTATCTTGTTCTGAGAGGACAATAGCTATCCTTAGGAACCACCTTCCTCTTATGGATTCATAGTTATAGATCAGGGGTGACTTGTTGTTGATAACTACAGAAACAAGTCTATGGTTAGGTGGAATGTCCATCCTCTATCATTGGTTGTATGTTTGTTGATAACATAAGTGCTCTTATCCACCATATTGTTTTTTGTTAAATGATGAGATTAATTGTTGTGCATGTTTCTCTGTGTTTTGAGTATTTAGATGTTGTTGTGTGTGCATAAAATGGTGTGCATTCACATTTTCAAAAATTCTTGCTATATGCATGTGCATTTTTATCATGTTGCATTTCATCCATGCATTTAGTTAATGGGAATTAAAAAAGAATTTTAGGGTTACTAGCAAGTGTGCTACTCATGCAATCCACCTCATAACTCCCAATAAAATGTTGAGTGTAGTGTATTGAATCAAGATATGTTAGGGTCCTAACATGCACATAGGTAGAACAATGTATTGGGATGTAATAATGGTCAACATTAATAAGGCCTTGCGATAAAATAGAATAAGTCTAATGTAAGAAGACCTAATAGAAGCTTCCACTTCTAAAAGGATCTTCCTCTAGATGCTTCTTTTGATAGACATATTTAGTATAAATAGGATTTGAGGGTATGAGAACCCTAGCTTGGATATTATTGTAATAGAGCTCTCCTTGAATGGAGGTTTCCCCCTCGAAGAGGCCCCTGAACATTGCTCTCAAAATCAGAGTGTTATTTATGTTGTTATTCTCATATCATTTCAATGTTATTGTGGTGATTTTTCTGGTTATATTGTTATTATTCTGCCATTTCTAGCATTTTATTTATGTTCTACATACCTTTTATATCTGTTATATTACAAGTGGTATCATAACACTTTCCTCGATAGAAATTGTGGGTTAAACTTTTTTTCACGGTAGAGACATATTCTAACATCTTTAAACCACAAAGATTTGTCATTATGTGCATAAACCCGTGGTTGAGGGATTCATACATGTAGGAAATACAAGTGGTACTTAAGCGCACATCTGTTGATCACCCTTGTAACCCTTGTTGGTACCCCTTCGAGTGGTAGCGCATCAGACAACACCTATGTATGGATCGACCTAGATTACCTAAAGCCCTCTTTAGATAAACTGATCGGCCACCTGACTGTTATAGTGCCACCAAGAACAACACTCGGGAATATACTCTCTACTACCTGGGTAGTCGGGTAGTACGAATAAGGGTACGATCTAGCCTCCTTAGTTAGATCCCTGAGATATTGGGCCAAGTACTACTGTTGGACCCCGCACATATATCAGAGAGCTATAACACAGGGCAAACCCTTGTCTATAGAACCCTTGAATACCTAACCTTTGGGGATAGAAACATAAACAAATTAAAACAGACAAGATCTATTGTCACACAACTGTGTTCGGGTTGCCAAATAACTACACATTTCTTCCTAGTTAAGAATTTGGAAATTTCATCACTACAGTATTCTTCAGACCGAAGTATAACTCCGCAGGAGTTAAAAAAAAAAAAAAAACAAGTTTGGAAATTTTTGCACCATTATTTGAGACCTATTCCATTGGATTCATCTCTCCACCCTTATCAAATTCATACATATCATTTTTCAGAAAACTTTTTGACCCCACCCGCCCCATTTCAGTTCCCTCGTCATCATGGCCCATACCCGTAGCCAAGACCTGGAAGCTCGCTTCAATACCTTGCAATCTAATTTCACCGAGACCTAACAATAAGTGAAACAACTCAGTGCCAATGTTGTCTCCATCAATACAACCATACAATCCTCAATGGAGGAAATCAAACAAGACCTGACTACCCAGCTTGAATCTGTCGTTTTGATGCTCTTCACCAAGCTTCATATCCCTACAGATAACCCTTTATCTGACCCACCTTCATATACTGAAGCTAAAAATTCCTCGCATTCCCATAACTTTCAACACCATCACTTTCAACGTAACCTACGCCTTCTGCGGGTGGATGTGACCAAATTTGATAGTCCAGATCCCATTGGTTGGGTAACCCAAATATAACATTATTTCTCTTTATAATGCATTACATATGACTTGGCCAAACTTTGGTATGGTGTTCTCCATCTAGATCAAAAACGTTGGCAATGGTGCCAATGGAGAAAAACTTCCTGTCAAGGGTATATTTCTTGGACACACTTTGTGGTAGAGGTTTATGAATGCTTTGACACTGACACCAACCATTTTAGGCCGTTTGAAAAATTTGAAACAATCAAGAACAATGGAATACTCTATAGCTTCTTTTGAGCGCCTGGCTTTTCAGATAGAGGACATGTCTAATGCCTTTTTCCGAGAATGTTTTATCAGTGGCCTCAAGGATGAGATTCGGGCCCATGTCCTCATGGCTCAACCTCAGATTTGGGTGGAAGCTACTAAAAGAGCTAAAGAAGCACAATGGGTTGTATCTTATCAAAACCGAAGACCCTCCTTTATCCCTCACACTAAACCGGTAAATCCCAGTACTCCCTCCGCTCCACTAAAGATCCAAAAATTGACCAAGGCTGAAATGGCTGAACGCCAACTCAAAGGCCTTTGTTATAATTGTGATGAAAAATATTTCCCAGGCCACAAGTGTAAGGAACAAAATATTTTTATGGCCATCTCAGAGGATATTTTAGAAGAGGATATAGAAACTCCTCTTGTGTCTGATTCACCTGAAACCACTGACATAACCCCTCCCTTAGACCTTCCCGAACTAGAACAGGTAATTTCCCTAAATGCTCTCACTGGCTTCTCTTCTCCCCAAACCCTCAAGCTAATCAGTTACATCAAGAATAGGAAGGTCATCATTCTAGTTGATAGTGGAAGCACCCATAATTTTATTCATCGTTGCATTGCCCAAGAAACTCATTGCTACATCCATGTCATCAATAATTTCCAAATCATGATTGTCAATGGTGGCTCCATGAAATGTGGAGGGCGTTCTGAAAATGTGCATCTCCAAATTGCTGACTACCACCTAAAATCTCATATGTTTTCTATTGACATGGGTGTTTGTGACATTGTTTTGGGTGCAGACTGGCTAAGGACTTTGGGTCCCATTCTCATGGATTTTAAGGAATTAACCATGAAATTCGACCAAGAGGGCCAACAATATAAGTTCCAAGGCATCATCGTCGATTCACCTGAGATCATTAGTTCCCATCGCATGGAAAATATGCTCAAAGAAGGTCATTCTGATGTTATTGCCCAACTCCATGCCATACAAGAAACAGAGACACCCTCGGTGCCGCAAGACCTCCAATCCATTCTTTCTAAACATCAAGTGGTATTTTCCACTCCCCAGGGACTCCCTCCTTCCTGTGGTGTTTATGACCATTCCATTCCCCTTGTACCAGGAATCCCTCCTCCCAATATATGTTTGTATTGTCACCCATTTTCCCAAAAAAATTGAAATCAGAAAATGGTTCAGGAACTCCTTAAAGCATGTGTTATCCTCCCTAGTACAAGCCCCTACTCTTCTCATGTGGTCATGGTCCTAAATAAATAAGGTTCTTAGCGAATGTGTCTTGACTTCCATTCCCTCAACAAACTTACCATTAAAGACAAATTTCTCATTCTTGTCATTGATGACCTCTTGGATGAATTGAGTGGCACCGAGTTCTTTACTAGACTTGATCTTCATTCTGGATACCACCAGATATGTATCAAAGAGGCAAACATTCCACGAAATTCCTTTAGAACTCATGAGGGCCACTATGAGTTTTTGGTCATGCCCTTTGGCTTGTGTAATGCCCCCTCCACCTTCCAAAGCCTCATGAATCATGTCTTTCGTACTTTTCTCCATCATTTTGTCTTAGTTTTCTTTGATGATATCCTCATCTATAGAAAAACCTGGACAAATCATCTTGCTCATGTGGATCGAGTTCTCCATCTACTCTCTCAGCACCAATTTTTCCTGAAACAATCTAAATGTGTTTTTGGCCCATCAAAAGTCGAGTACTTGGGTCATCTGGTTGGAAAGGATGGCGTCAGCATGGATCCTAAAAAGATTGAAGCTATGTAATACTGGCCTCACCCAAAGACTCTCAAAATCTTGCATGGATTTTTGGGCTTAACAGGTTATTATCGCAAGTTTGTTAAGAATTATGGAAAGATTGTAGCCCCTCTCACTGCACTCCTAAAAAATAACTCTTTCACTGGCACTCCAACAGCTGCTCAAGATTTTCAAGCCTTGAAGATGGCCATGTGCACCACTCCAGTCCTAGCCCTTCCTGATTTCACAAAGACATTTGTCTTGGAATGTGATGCTTTGGGGAAAGGAATTGGTGTTTTCCTTATGCAAGAGGGTCAACCTTTGGCCTTTACCAACAAGGAACTGCCTGAAAGAAATATGGGAAAATCAATCTATGAAAAGGAAATGTTGGCTATTCTACATGTCGTTGATATGTGGCTCCCTTATCTATTGGGGAAATGCTTCCAAATTAAGACAGACCATCAAAGCCTCGAGTATTTTCTAGAACAACACATTTCCTCCCCGGAGAAACAAAAATGGGTGACTAAGCTCTTTGGATATGATTATGAGATCATTTACAAGAAAGGCAAAGACAAAGTGGTTGCAGATGAAATTTCCCAAAAATATGAAGATGACGGATCCCTTTTTTTTCTTTCCTTCATTGTACAAGATTGGCTCCAAGCTGATCGCGAGGAATGCCTACACGATCCCAAAAGTTCACATCTGATCCAACAATTGTAGTCCAATGCTTCAGCTTCCCCAGGGTACTCTTGGCTCCATGATGAGCTTCGATACAAAGGTCATTTGTATTTAAGTAAACAATCAAAACATAAATCCACGTTACTTTCTGAGCTTCGTGCTACATCCACAGTTGGGCACTCTGGGTTTACCAAAACCTATGACAGGGTCAAACGTTCTTTTTTCTGGGATTGTATGAAACAAGACATTCTTAATTTTGTCATTGAATGTGATGTGTGTCAACACAACAAGGGAGAAACAGAAAAATCTATGGGCACACTACAACTGCTTCTGATTCCACCTACTATTTGGAGGGATATCTCTATGGAATTTATTACAGGCTTATCCAAATCTAGAAATAAATCAGTCATCATGGTGGTTGTTGATCGCCTTTCCAAGTATGCTCATTTTTGTGCTCTTAAACACCCATTTACAACATCCACGGTGGCTCAATTTTTCATGGATCAGGTCTTCAAGCTTCATGGCATGCCACATTCTATTGTTTTTTATCACAACCCAACTTTCAGCAGCAATTTTTGGCAAGAATTGTTCAAGCTACAAGGCACCCAATTGCATCTCATCATAGCTTATCATCCCCATAATGATGGTCAAATGGAAGTTGTCAATAAGTGTTTGGAAACACATTTGAGGTGTTTTGCATTGGAAAAGCAAAATCAATGGACTCAATGGTTACCCCTAGCTTAATGGTGGTAAAACACTTCATACCATACAACTACACACATGACTCCTTTTGAAGCGGTATATGGACAAAATCCACCTTCAGTTCTCTCATACTTACCTAGTGTCTCGAAGGTCTAGGTGGTTGAGAAAACGCTTACAGTTCGAGAGGCTATTCTCCGTACCCTCAAAGAGAACTTGGTCATGACACAAAATTGCATGAAGCAACAAGCATATCAATGTCTCTCTAAACGTCAATTTGCAGAAGGGGATCATGTGCTTCTTCGACTGCAACCTTACAAGCAAAATTCCCTCAAGGCCGAGCATTGTCAGAAGTTAGCGCCCAAATTTTTTGGTCCTTATACCATTCTCAAGTGTATACAGTTGAAAAAGAAAAAAATAAGAAGGAGAAAGTAAAAAATAAATAAGAAGAAGAAGCAACAACTAAAGCAAAAGTAGAAGTAGAAGTTGAAGCAACAAAAAAAGTAGTTGCGGTAACAAAGGTAGTCGAAGAAGCAGTAGCAAAGGAAACAAAGGAAGAAAAAAGGAAGGAAGATGAAGAAACAATAAACAATGATTCTTCTTCTATGGACATGGACATTCTGAGGTTGTTTATTGAATACCCACTTACGGGTGGACACTTTACGTTGGGAGAACTTAGACTGGTACTATTCACTCCCTCCAAGGCTCGCAAAGTTTCCAATATGAGCACTTTTCGGTTCGACAAAGCCTCTGGTAGAATAGTGTGAAAACAAACCAAGAAGCTCTGAGTTACTGGGAAGGCTCCACTATTAGTGGTTACCGAAACCGCCATGGCAAAGAATGTCAAGAAGGACCCTCTCTCAATTGCATCAGCTAGCATTGCTTTCACAATGGCATCACAGAAAAACCTCAAGGACTTGGTGCGCGAAAACCAATAAAAATATGATCAAATCATGGATCTAGAAGAAGAAGTCATGCATGACAAGAGGGATAAGGAAAGCATTAAAGAATTTAGAATATGCACGGAAATATTTAGAGAAGAGATTCATGAAATGATGACATATATGTATGCAAATATACAAGTTTTCCAACAACTTACAAAACAAATCATGGCCTAGCATAGAATAAAACAAACCAAGAACATGGAATTTGCCATGATTAGAGCCTACCTAAATGAGATGTAACATTGGATTGTTGAAAATCTAGATGCCTCGGTAGGGATTCCCTGCATATAAAAGTGGGAGAGGAAAGTTGACTATGGTGCTCTCGATAATTTCCAACAAGTGGAGGAGAAGGTGGAAAAGGATATAAATAATTCACTGCTAATATGTCCACAACTTCATAAGGCGGCACACATCTTAGAACACAAATGGCACTTGTCTCAGATCAAAGAACTGATAAATATGAAATATGATGAATAAAGTTTGAATAATTCTAGTTGAACATGAAGCAGAGGAAAATGGATGCCAGGGTTGTGACTAGGGTGATAGTGGACCTAATGGAGGATCATCTCGTAAAACCATCGAGGATGCAAAACATGATCCAAACCTTCATGGTCAACTTGATGAGAGACATAAAGACCCTCTCGTAAAATTTAGAAGCTCACAAAGCTACCTTGGAGTCATTCCTATTTTGTAGAGTTATCACCATTTCAGGACAACATGAAGCTTGGGAATCCTATCTAAGGGACAAAGACAAATGAAGGGGGACACAACAACCAATTCGAATTTGCTCACAACTTCCTTCTATTTTTCCTTTTTCGAACTATACTCATTTTTTTCTTATTATAACACATGTCAAAAATAATTGAGATGGAAAGATGAAGAGTCATGTAACTAATTCTTGCATAATTCAAGAAACCCATATAGGCAATTACTTGAGATACTATAAGTGAAGGAAGAGACTCATTTTGAAGGGGCTCTTCAGCCATTGTATTTTTTGGAACTATTTTCTGAAATGATATTGAGAAACCCTCATGGATGCTTTCGTTGGAGAGAAATGTTTTTTTACTAATAGTGAGTTTGCTTTGAACTATTTCGAGTAATCTTTTGAGTTGTCTTTGAATGTTGTAAGAATCTTTTTTTGCTTATGGATTTTTCTTTCGTGAACAAAATTTTCTACAAGTGTTGTCTTTCTTTTTGATTAAAAATCTTGAGATGATGAGAAGTTTATGCACATGATTTCATAGCTTAGACTAATTTGGTTTTGTTTTATTTTCATGTGTTATTTAACCTTGTTTCTCTTTAACATCGATCTAAAAGGAGTTATCACAAGGATTACTGACATTTCCAACTGCTTATTATTTATGTTAGTTTCTCCTAACTAGGATAGGGTAGAGTAGATTTTATTTCAGCAAGTAGTTAGTTTGTATCTGCATCTTGCATTACATTCAAAACCATTCATTCACCCCAACCCAGTAATTGTATTCGGTCCAAAACATGAATTGGTGTCCTAACCCAAATGGTGCACAGTCAAAACATAAATTGGTGTCCTAACCCAAATGTTGCATAGTCTAATTGGAACTGCATATCGAATACACCTATCTGTCAAGGGAATTTTTTCTACGTTAAAAGGTTCCTATAACGAGAATGAGAATAAGATAGTGGTGAAGCCTCTATGGATTGATCTTTGTTGAAGTTCGTGATTTATTTTTTCCAAGTTTGCCAACTGGAGACTCATTGCCAACTGTTTTTATGAGTTTTTTTTACTGCCCATCATGGCTTATTGAGTCGCGGGAACCCTTCTCTTTTATTTTTCCGTGTGATCTGTGTCACTTGATTTTATGCCTAGATTCTATTGAACGTGTGGAAGTCGTATTCCCACTTAACTCTCACTTGGGTGAGTCGATTGTCTTTCATAGGGGATACGACGATCAATCCACTGGTGGAGGATACGACGATCAATCCACTGGTGGATCTGGTGGCTCATTTCAACAGAGCTAGTGGCTCATTTCTCTCAACCATTGAAAGATTCGACCAGCAATGATTTAAATTTTTTACCAAAGTTATCTTATCCACACATGACTTGACCTCATCGACTATCGGAGTCTACTCAATGCACTTAAAGATAGGTCGATTTGGATTGACTATGCTTCTCCTCGACCTGACTGAAATTGTGACTTGGTCAACCTGCATAAACCCATGTCATTGGAAAACATATTTTAGAGCTCCACATTCTTCCTGTCTTCACTGCCCATCAACCATACATAACCCTCAGATTGGATACTTTCCATCCAATGGATATGCACCTCTCTTTGACATTGATTGGCTTGCATTACTCAACCGGACAACGTTCCTCTTGACTTGATGTAATCCGACCTCAACTAGAATCTTGGTTCGACTGACTATTGTTCGACTAAATTTGCAACTTGGCTCCTTGACGTCGACCAGTATACACCCGAACTACCTCTTATTTATGACTAGTTGAAGGGTTCGAATGGTGCGGGTCGATGAATAAGATATCAAATGGTGGGGATTGATAAGAGACTTGATTATTCTTGCACTCGACTAGAAAATGGTCCAACTAGACTAAAGATACATAAACTAGAGGAGGTTCTACAGACTGGTAATCCATCCAAACCAACAATCTGACTGGACGCACGAACTAAGTTTTAAGTCAACTGGTGGCTCGACCAAAGTTTGTTTTATGGCTCCACAAACCGACTGAATGCAACAAATGCCCTAGCTCTGTTATAATATATTGGTGTGTATTTCGGGTATGTTTGGATTTCATCTTGCGATTAGTTTACTCATTGAGGTTGACTTGTCCATTTTGGTTGACCCATTCTCTCTCTTTTTTTTCTTCGGCTCACCAGTTGCAAGTTCGCATATAGTTTTTCAAATTTGATGAAGATGAAGTCTTGAAAAAGGATTTTTGATAGATTAAGTTTGAAACCCATTTTTGTTTCCTTTATGGTTTCGTCTAATCTTATAAACACTTGGTCTAAGTCGATTGGTGATGTTATCTAATATAAATTATTCTTTTATCTATTTGTATTATGTTATTATTGATATCAATATTTCCTAAACTGGGAGCTTATCTATAGATGGGTCAAATATGGCAGGAACTCCATGAAACGAAGGCTATTGACCATCTTCGTATTGTGGTCATCACCTTAACATCTATCATTTCCTTGTTCCAGATAGAGAATGCAAGACTGAAAAAAAAGTTGAATACTAAAGATAACATCTTCCAAACTGCTCTAATTAAAAAATCTAAGAGGATTTCTTCCCTCGAAACAATGATGGAATCCTTTTTCCAAACTCTTGCAAACGAATTTTAGGAAAAGGATGACCTTATTGAAGATCTCGAGGATGAATTTAAAGCTTTCCATCCCTCAGAAAACAATACCTTGGGAATGGAAATGTACCAACTCACAAAAACTAATGTTGAGTTGACTGGTCAAGTTGTCCACTTACACGCCTTTGTTGATGAGCTTCGAGTAGAATTTTCTCCCATTCAAGTAGATAACCACCTATTTGATGAATATCGAGCCTTAAAAGAAGATTGTGATGCATTTCTGCTTCATCTAACTAAGAAGAGAGATATTGTTCAGGGATTACATGACTGCAAATAAAACCTTGAAGATGAAGTTCACCAACTACAAAATGTTGAGACAAAGACTGTTGCTATTGAGCTTCTAGGCTCACTTATTATTTCTTCTACCCTTAATACTTTTGATTGTAGTCCAGATGTTTGTAAGAAGACTAATGATTTGTTTGTTTCTCCCATCTTTGAAAAACACACTACAAGTATTGGGTCCTAACTACTAAGCAAGATGGGATATACTGGAGGAGGACTTGGAAAGAATGAATGGAGTATTGTTGTTCATATTACTCTTGTAATGAAGTCACCTAGAATAGGTCTTGGATACGATGTTTTTGTTTCCTCCTTTCCTTAACCTGGCCTTGCTACAACCAATGAAGTTTTATTTGTTGCAGGTGGAGTTCGGACTAGTTTTTCAGATGAGCAACCTACTATTGATTGTGCTAAACAAATTGATGAGTTTCTTATTCCTCACCTGCCAAAATTTGAGAATATTGTTGTAGATGAAATTGTTGTTGATATTTCAGGTTGTTCTACTCCTATAAGTAAACCATAACTTGAGCCTACATCCTTTGATCAACTAGCATGGACATCTATTCAATATCGACATCCTCATCATAAGAATCGACATAATGGCTATCCTACTTTTAGATCTTTGCAAAAGAGATGTGAACAAAAGAACCATGGACCAATACCTACTACTAGGATAGATTGTGGTTGGATTTATGGATGGTCTAATTTGAACAAATGTTTGAAGGCTTCCTATTGTTGTGTATCAATAGTTGTATAGTTGTGCAACCTTCCTCTTACTTACTGATGATTTCCTTGGAAATGGTCGACCAAGGATCGACCAAACATGACATTCGAATGGCGTTTCAATTGGGATATTGGTCAACTCGACCATAAATGGCAGTCGACTAATGTTTCAAATGAGTATTCATTGATTGAGTTTCAACCGGGTTGTTCATTGACTAGTGTTTTCGATGAGAACTATTACTGCTACTTATTTATCCCTCGGTTTTGTTCGGGGGGGGCACTTCTTATCGTACCTACTTGACAGAGACTGATTATGTTGGTGTGTTTCTTGTCTAGTATATTGATCGAATGATATGTGTTGTCTTGTTGTCTAGTCAACTAACTGTTTGGGACTGTGCTTTTGGACAACAGTTTTGTAACATGTTTTGCATTGGATGACTGCCTTTTTTCTTTGAGTAGTGTTGATGGTGACAATTTTGCTTCTTCAGGAGTGTTGATGTACCGTGTTTTATCATCTTTTTCAGTTAGAACAAATTAAGGGGGGCATGTTCTCTACTATGTAATTTGTTTTCCTCCAAGATGAATTTACGGGGGGGTGTTGGAACATTGGGTTCCTTAGTAAACCTCACATTTTCGTATTAAGGGATTTGACCATTCTTTCGGTCCAACCACTAGCTAAACTAATAGTTGACCATGTCCACATTGGATTCTAGATCCACTTTTTATAGGTATTTACATCCAACGCGATTCGTGGTTGTTTGGTTTGTTCCATGACAAAACCTATTTATACATGGTCCTTGGGATCGGTCTTTCATCATCGTATATGGAAAATCCATCGTTCTTTAGTGAAATGATGTCTTTAGACACCACCAATACTTTTGGATCCTCTGTTCTCCTCTGTGGTTATTTGAATTTCCCAACAAAATGTTCTTAGTTTTGTGGTGGTTATCCTAACAACTCCCAAACCACTACTTTGTGAGGATGGGTCACTAAACTTGCACTTCACCCTATAACTAGATGTTTCCCAAAGAGCTAGTAGCAATGAAACCCATAAAAGATCCAAAAAACAAATATTTGAATGATTATTTCCTACACCAAATGCATATTGTAAATTATCCCAACCCCTTCAACACCTTGTCAAAATCAATATATAACCATGGAAATTTCTAGATTGGACCATTATATAATTTTTCATCTGTCTTGGTAATTTATGGGTGGAAGCAAATTGGAGGAAATTAATTGCAAGGTCATTTTAGTAGTAGGTCCTAGTATGGAAAATTAAGGTTTGAAACCATATTGAGTTATTTTGAGGCATTAAATGACATTTTTTGAGGTTACAACATCCAAAACTTTCATCCATTCCCTTGACATTGATCTACATATTGATACTTTACCAATGGTGTGAAAATCATCTCAATCAAAGATCATATGCAAAATTTATGTCTCCCACAAGTTGATCTACCTTGTTGAACACCATGGTATGAGTGGATGCCATGACAACCCCCATTTATCACACATATGGGGCTAGCCACATGTATATTTCAATAATATTCTAGAAGGTCCAAACCTTATCACTAATTGAGGGTTGAGGAAGTCAAAACCCTAACCCTAGATGACTATTGGGTTATGTTAAATACCAAGACCTAAAAGGAGAAGGGGCTCCATTCCTTATCTTTTCATTTGTTCCATAGTTGAGAAGAGCATCTAGGAGTGTTATTTTGAGAGCATAATAGAGGAGGAAAATATCATGTAGCATCCATACATGCCACAGTGTCAAAGGAAACTCCATAGTGAGTGCCTCTTTCCTTGTATCTGCAATCCCATAATTGAAGAAAGAGATCATAGAATAGGCATAACCTTCTAGCTTGATTTTATCCTGTATTGGATTTTCGAGGATATATATTGTTTTAATTTGTGTGTAATTGGTGTGTTCTTTTTCTCATTTCTTTCAATTTCATATTTAGTTATTTTCATAAAATATAAGCAATAAGCTAGTAATAACTAATCTAGGATCTAAGGAAATAAATTCTATAATCTAATATTTTATAATAGTATAAGATATGTTGCAATGAATCATTCTAGTGGAATATCCACAACAATTTACATATCACTTACCTATGAAATATTCAGAGAATGCAATTTCAAAAATCAACTCATTCTCATTATTAGTATAGGAACCATAAATTCCTAATAACTCAAAACTTGGGTCTAGAACCAATCCCTCAGTAGATTCCACATCTTCTAGTGATTGGGATGGATACTCCTCTTCATATTCTATATAAATTCCATCTTTATGAGAAAAATAGAAATAATTTATTACTGCAGAGTACATCATCACATACCAAATTTTGTGTAGCTCCATCTACAAAGTCAGAGGGAATTTGAAACTCTTCACTCTTTCTGTGGACAACCATGTTTCTAGGCGGATTTCTTATAGCTTAAGAGGGTAGTTGAAACTGTTGAAACTACTCTTGATAATAATATGGGCTAGTAATTAACATAATTGATTGTTGGTTTATGTTTTTTGTAGCATAACGCCTCCCTTCACCTTCTTGAAATTCTTCTTATATATCCTCATAAATGCTCTCCTAGAATATAAGGCTTCTTGAGATTTAGTAGCCATCTCTTCTTCATCATCACTACTGTAATGATTGTTTTCCAAATTCTATTGTGCAACAACCTTCTAGTAAAATATTAGGAGAATAAAACCTCCTACAATATGCATTAAGTTTTGAAGGGAAATCTCCTAAAGATGAAATACATGCAACAGGAAGACCTTTGTACCATCTTCTTGCATCTCCTTTGTGAGACAGCATAAACAACTTCATCAATACATCTTCATGAAAAAATCCAAGATGATGAATGCAGGAGTGGAAATCCTTCAAATGTTGTATAAGGTTATCTTCATCTTCTCCGCAAAACTTAGGAAGACATTGTAACAATTCTTCAACAACATGCATAAGGTTTGGAAATCCATGTACAACAAAATAATTAAATGGAGCATACCTTGCAGATACCCAGGAATTCACCATAAAAATGCAATGGATTCATTAGGTGAATTTTTTCTTCTTGAGATATTCTTGAAAATAATCTAACAACCTATGGTTCTACTCTTATTCACCACCAAGAATTATAACCTTGTCAATGTCATTTCCTATAAACCTTTCTATTTCTAATCTTGAAAGGATGTTGTTCCTGAGGTTTTTCCTAGCTAATAAATCATTCCAAGAAATCCTATAAATATCCTCACTTTATGCCTGATCAGGGGATCAAATTTTGCTCAAATTTCAAAGTGCTCAGAATGCAACGAAAATAGTGTCATTGCGTCTGTCTCGTCTTCCTGATTCTGGCGGTATATTTACTTTCTCAAACGGAGTCCGTATGGAGAAGATATCGCGATCTGTTCGTCAAGCCAAACAGGCAAAAAAAACGTTTGATGCTGACTATACCTGTCCGTACAGTCCATATGGTGATGTGGCAGGGCCATACAGTCCGATGACATGTCAGATGTTGATTCGGTTGACAAGGGAGGCGGTGGTGACAAGACTCCAGGCGGAAATGGAGGGAATGGTGCTTCTCCACCACCCTCTCCTCCTCCATCATCTTCTTCTTCTTCTTCTACCAGTTCGAAAAATATTCCCCATTCTCCAAAGGGGAATGGTAAAACTCCTTCGCAAATTCCTTCATTAAAGCTTGATATAAAATTTGAGTTGCCAATTTATAATGCAGAAGTTAATGCTGAAAAGTTAGATAACTGGATACGTCAAATTGAAGTATATTCTAGAATACAAAAGATTCAAGATGATGAAACCAAAATTCAGTTAGCTTCATTAAGATTAGATGGTTCAACACATATTTGGTGGGAATCTAAGACACGGGAAGAAATAAAAAAGAATGGAAAAAATTTGCTTTCTTGGAATGATTTCATTATAGCAATTAAAAAACAATTTTATCCATTGGCATATAAACAAAAGGCAACCATGGAATGGCAAAATTTTAGACAGGCTAAAGGACAGAATGTACAAAGTTTTACTCAGGAATTTAGGAGAAGAGCTTTGGTTTTGGGAGTTGATTTGTCTTCACAGGAAACATTGCTCAAATATATTGGTGCTTTGCATAGTTATTTGAGGCATAC
>ML793616.1:269063-281063 GCA_009831015.1 Picea engelmannii | reverse complement strand
CTTCCTGATTCTGGCGGTATATTTACTTTCTCAAACGGAGTCCGTATGGAGAAGATATCGCGATCTGTTCGTCAAGCCAAACAGGTAAAAAAAAAGTTTGATGCTGACTGTACCTGTCCATATAGTCCGTATAGTCTGTATGGTGATGTGGAAGGGCCGTACAGTCCGATGACATGTCAGATGTTGATTGGGTTGACAGTGGCGAATGAAGAGCTGACACGTGTCAGTTGTTGGCGAATAGTATGAGGACACGTGGCCCAACCCGAGGGCGCCACATGTCGCTCATTCTTTGGTCATTGTTTTCATATATAAAATTTTATTGGGAGTCCATAGGGTTCGACCCCTGGACCTCCCCCACACTTAGCGCCTTCGCAACAAGCCTCCGACCAGCGGAACACCGCTTATTCCTTGTTATGTATACCAACGAATATGTATTTATGTTTAAAGTATATAACCATTGGTGGCGGGTCGCCCGCGGTCGTTTGATTCACATATGAACCCAATACATATTGTAGCCCAACCGATTGGCACGCAGGTTCATATTACATAGTCGTGGTTTTATTCCAAAGTATGTGACCGTAATATCAATGTATGCGGTTATAACCGTTGGCACGTGGGGGTTTTAACCATAGCCCTGGTCCTATTGTATACGCCACATGACCCTTGGCTCTACGGAAAGGAGCGCGGGTAGTTTTATAACTGTTAAACCACCTATTTTCTATGCGCCCGGTCACATGCTCCATATGCCCAGGTGCCGAGGCGATTAGGGGCTGGCGTGCCCTTAACCGTCCTACAGTTTGCATCGTTGGCGCAGTTGCACCCGGTGTCGGGTTTATACGCTTTAAATTGCGTGTGAGCCAGGTTCATTCAAGAAGGGTGTGAATTGTAGAACCAGAGACAACAAGTTGAAGAGGGAGACTTCCAGGAGGCCTAACTTCTTCATTTTTTGACCGATTGAGGTGCCGAAAGAGCCCAGACAGGGGTTTTGGGACGTTGGGAAGCCATTGGAGCCGTCAGTTTGTCATATTGAGCATTGTAATACATGTTTTTGAGAACTTTTTGAGCAATTAATAATAATGATCCATTGGAAGCTGGACCAGGAGATGTAGCCCATAAGAGGGGTGAACACCTTTATCAATTGTTGTGCATATGTGTTTATGTTCAATGATTATGTTGTTGTCTATGTGTAATTTTCATAAGTAATCCTTTATTTTATGTGTTGCAAACTGATCCTTTTGCTTTAAACACATAACATTCACTTGCAATAAATTTCAAGTATTTCAAGTCTTCTTCATTTTTAGATCAATGCCTCAAGTTGACTCTTGGGCCAAAGGGGGTAATGCTGAAATATATTCAAGTGCTAGCTCTCCAATGTCACTTTAGCAACAACTCTCTCATACAAATTTCAATGTTATAATTGAATGATAGTGGGGTAAAATGTTTTTGGAGGAATAGCGCAAACCAGAAACAACAACCCTATCTAAATATCCATTAGGAACCATTATCCCATATTGCATAAATATAAAGTTTACTAGATGGAAGATGTAGAAGAAGCTAAAAGATGACATATGTCTTAAGTACCAATAATAATGACATAGAAATCCTTAGCACTCAAAGGATACACTTAAATATTAGAAATTCTAATGAAGGTGGAAGTATGGGTATTATTCAAACGAATCCAATAGTATGCAAGAAGACATATTGGACAATCTTCACACAAATCCCATAGTTCAAATGTAACAATATAGATTGGATAACCTTGATTTACTAGAAAAACACTCTTTAATACTAAATAGATTAATACTAAATAATAAACTCATTTCCAAAACATTTAAAGATAAATAACCTACTCATAATATTCAAATAAGTCAATAAAGTCTCGATGGACGAAATAAAAATATAGTCTTAATAGACTAAGAAAAACACATAACACACTAAGATTCTACATATCTTTGTGTAATTTCTATACAAGAATAGAAAGAAAGATGAGGTGTCTTGAGGAAGTTCAACACCTCAAGTATGAAGTGTCCCAATTCTCCAAGAAAATAGAGGAGTGTGTTCCCATTTAATTCCCTACTAATTCTTGCATTTGTAACAATTTGTCAGTTTCCCTATCTATAGTTATAAAGTGAAGATGCTATGAACTTATTTCACAATCCTTAGTGAAAATGCTATGAACTTATTTCCAAGTCATCGTTCTAAATTCCATTTGTCATTTTGCAAATACTCTTCACTCAATGAATGTGTCAACATCCATTCAGACATTGATGAGTGGAATACCTTATGAATCAAGTGGAAAATCATTTTTCCTATCCTATTTCACCTTATGATTGCACCATTGTTTCCCATCGTGTCACAACAATTTGGAGCTACTTTCCTTAGCATTTATTTTTGTGTATACACAAGACATGCCAACAATGAAGCTCAAAATGATGAAAAAGAGACCCATTCTCCTTTCGATTCTATTTATTGTTGTCCATATGGCCCTCATAGGTCTCTAAGTTACATTTTAACTTGAAGAATATAATGCACTCTATTTCTATTTTTTTGACAAATTTACTAACCATCTAAATTTAGCAGCATCATTTGGAAATGGATCCAAACCAATCGAGATTGCAAATTCTAAATCAAGTCCATTATTGAAAAGTTGATTGACATTCTACCAACCATTATTTTAATCCTCTTTTGGATTTGTTGTAAAAACAAGCCTATTCCCTAGGGACTTACACCAGTAAATCCCAAGAAGTTGCCTCTTTATTTAAGTAGACCAAATAAGAGAGCATGAGATATCTCATGTGTAAGATTACGATTACTAGATATAAGTTGCACAAAACTCACTTTTCCTTTCCCATCCCCTATATTGTAACCCAATCTTTCTCTAAGGCTAGAGAATTAAGGGGACTCCATGACCAATACATCCAAACAAACAATGGGCTCTTTTCCATTAATTTTGAATAGTGAAATTCACATATCCCACAAACTCATAGAAAATATCTTTGAGGCTACACCAAAGGACTCCATTTCCAAATCCCTAGTAGCCAATTCAGGGCACAAACTCGTTATAGTAGAACTAGATAGTGCTCTGATTGGAAAGCGATCATCGGGGATGATTTTAAGGATGGAAATTTATTTTAAAATGTAGAAAACTTGGTGAATCTTACTAATCCTTAATATTCCAACTATAAATGTTTGACGACATTTTTGTAAATATATTCAAATTCTAAGGATTTTATATATTTTGTATAAAATTTTGGCGATTTTTAAGTTAAAATAATTTTATCCTATAGAATTTGGGGAAATCATTTTTAGAATAACGAATCATTTTTTGGGAAAAACCATGGAAAATTAGCCCATGAGTGAATTTTAGCCCCTAAAATCGTCCCTGGCGATAACGCGATGGAATCAAGGAAGCAAATGAAAATGTAGAGGAAATATGATCTTGTTTGTTGGCCCTGGATGACTGGGAAGAGGATGGCCTTTGTGCTATGGCCTCCGCTCGCTTTCGGCTTCGTGTTTCCATAAAATATTGTGGCACAAATAACTCAATCAATTGAGACATAAGTACTAGTCCTTTAAAAGTCCAAGGGCATCTTCCTCAAAAATAATTTCAATAGAATTATGTTTTTGTCTTTTCTTATCTCACTTTGAACATAGCCAACGTCCGCTACAAATTTCTTCAAAATCTCTTTCGATTGTTGTAAATTGGTCCATATGGATCAAAGTGGCAGGAAAAAAAAGGAATACTTCCTTCCTGAAACATTGAAGGCTATATACATTAGCCATCCTAGGGTAAGGGTAATTCCTATCGTCAACAAACTCCCTGGAAGGTTAAATGAAAGCTTGGAAGTCCATTTGAGTTCATTCTTTGGCTTGAGAACAAAAACTCCATAGCATTCTAGGCTCCTATTTTTGCTATGATGTCTCCCAGTGTTGCTATGATGTCTTTGATGGTTGCATTTCTAGGAAAAATATGTCCCACCAAGGAAATAATGGAGAATAAGTTTAATCGTTTCATTCACCCAAGAGAATGTTAAAGCATATAATATCTCTTTTTGATTGTATAGATTAGTTAGTTGGGTAATTAGTTGATTTGGGCATTTTCTATTTATGGAAAGTTGTTAGTAAACTGTTGATCAGTTGTTAGTTTTTTACAATATCAAACCTATAGGGTTGTTAAATCTCTATTGTAGAAAATTTGTGTAATGATGAGAAGGGAGAGCCACGCCCCAGAAGATTTGTTTAATGATGATAAGGGAGAGCCATGCCCCATAATGTTTTCCTTTGTTTTTCCTCATATGTGTGTGTTTATCAAATTAAGATGGTATCACAACCGATTCATAAGACTTTTCACAGAGTGGAGAGAAGATAGATCACTGATCGAGATAGATTATGGATGATACACAACTCAATATGTAGGGTTTGTTTCAAAGGAAAAAACTATATCCACCATCAAAAGGAGGTGAATTGAAGTTTTTAATTTGGACAAATTTTCTATTTTATTTGGGGTTAAGTAGTGCTGAAAAAAATTTAAAATATATATTTAAGGTGTTGTGCTTAAAAATTGAAGTTGTTTGTTAGCAAATTATTTTTTATTCCTGTGATCAAATTTTTCTTAAAAGCATAAAGTTAGGATATGGATGAAAGTTACATGAGATAAATAAAAAGTGATGCGGGATTAAAATAAAGGGACAAAGGTAAAAAGTGGAGAAGTAAGGAAGTAACATTTTCTATGATTGAGTTTCAATGGCTTCAACAAGTAATCTAGGGAAAAATACAGGGACATGTTCTTATTGGAAAGAACTATGAGTTATGGTCTCTAAGGATGAAAACATTCCTGCAAGTTTAGGAATGTTTGGAACTGGTGGAGAATGGCTTCTTGAATCTTGATCAAGCAACTTTGCAGGCCATGACTAATGGCCAAAGAAATCAGCTTGCAAAATTGAGGAAAAAGGAGGAGAAGGCCAAGTTTTGGATCTAGATTTCAATGGATGACTCGATTTTTCCCAAGATAGCAGGAGCATCTAGTGAAAAACAAGCTTGAGATATCTTGGAATTATCATATCATGGTAATGACAAAGTGAAGACAATGAATCTTCAAACCCTAAGGAGAGAGTTTGAAACCTTGAAGATGAAGGATGAAAAGAACATTGACTAGTTCATGACCATAGTGATGAGAGTTGAGAATCAACTCAAGATTCATAGAGAGAAGATTGAAGATCAGAAAATTGTTGAAAGAATTCTCAGAATCCTACCTAAGAAATTTGAAATGGTTGTCATTGCCATAGAAGATTCCAAATATTTGTTTAAATTAACAGTTGAAGAATTGATGGGTTCTATTTTGTCCCATGAATCAAGATCAACAAGAAAGAGGAATCCTTGGAACATGCCCTCAAGACTCAGACATTTATTGGTAGAGGCAGAGGCATAGGAAACAGAGGCAGAGGTCAAAGAGGTTGAGGTAGCCATCAAGAAAAAGGAAGAACAACATGAGAACGGTTGGAACAATCAAATCAGCCTAAATACTCTCAGAATCAGAGGGGGAGAGGAAGAAGATGGATAGAAAAATATAAAGTCCAATGTTACTTCAGTGGAAAATATGGTCACTATGAAAATGAATGCAGAAAGAAATATTCAGATCTGAACAAGGACAAAACTAATATCTCCAACATTGAATAAGGAACATCTGAGACAATGTTCCTTTCATTTCAAATCACTAAAGAAGATCACAACAAGGATATTTGGTTGTTGGACAGTGAATGCAACAATCACATGACATATATCAAAAAGTTATTTTCTAGCATTGATAATTATATTGAATCTAAAATTACTTTGGGAGATGATTATCATGTCAAGGCCTTAGGAAAAGGTGTTATGTCAATATTAACCAAGAAAAATGAGAAGAAAGACATTTTTTATGTCTTCTATGTACCCAATATTAGACATAATCTAATAGTTATAGGACAATTTAGTCAAAATAGTTATGCTGTTAGATTCAAGGACTCCACATGCACTATCTTAGATAAGCCACCTAGTAGAAGATTTGTTTCAAAGACAAAGAATAGAATGTTTCCATTGAATGTGAGAAGTGTAAACATGTCATATTCATATGCACAAAATGTATCAAACATAGATAAGACTTGGTTGTGGCATATTAGGTATGGTCACCTATCCTTTATGAGTCTTTGTCTCTTGCAAAAACAATTAGTGGTTAAGGGAATGCCTATATTGAATGAACAAACCAACCCTTCTGAAAGTTGCATTCTTGGAAAACATCAAAGAGATGGTTTTTCAGCAGCCTCCTACATAGTCAAAGAGCATCTGGAAATAGTTCACACAAATCTATGTGGACCCAGGCAAACTTAGTCTATTGACGGAAGTTTTTATTTTCTAACATTCATTGATGATTTTAGCAGGAAATTTTGGGTATATTTCCTCAAAAAAAATCTGATACAGTCACAAAGTTCAAAGTATTTAAAGTGTATAAGGAAAATAGACTCGCAGGGATGATTTTAAGTATGGAAATTTATATTAAAATGTAGAAACATGGGCCAATCTTACTAGTCCTTAATATGCAAAATGTAAAATGTTTGGCAATAGTTTTGTAAAAATATTCAAACTTATTAGGAATTTATATATTTTGTATAAATTTTTGGCGATTTTTGAGGTAAAATAATTTTATTCTATGGAATTTGGGCGAATCATTTTTAGAAAAAACGGAAATTAGCGAATCCTTTTTTGGGAAAAAACATGGAAAATTAGCCCATTTGTGAAATTTAGCCCCTAAAATCATCTATGAAACAGAGTGGCACATATGTAAAAGTACTCAGGTCAGATGGAGGAGGAGAGTATGAATCAAAGGAGTTTACAAGTTTTTGTATACATCAGGGAATTAAAAGGAAATTCACCACCATATATAGTCTGCATCATAATGGAGTGGTTGAAAGAACGAATTAGACTATCATGAACATGGCAAGGAACATGATCAAAGATAAGAATCTATCCAATGGTTTTTGGGCTGAAGTTGTGGCTTGTTCAGTCTACATATTGAACAGATCTCTAGCAAAAAGTGTGAAAGATAAGGTTCCTCAAGAAGCATGGAGTGGCATAAGGTCAAGTGTCTCTCACTTTAGAATTTTTGGTTGTATAGCCTATGCGCATGTCCCATAATAGCTAAGAAGGAAACTTGACAGTAGGAGTGAAAAATGCATTTCCATTGGGTATAGTGAGTAGTCCAAAGCCTATAGACTGCATAATCCATTCACCAATAAATTTGTGGTGAGAAAACATGTCAAATTGTTGGAGGAAAAATCTCTGAGTGACTAATAAAATGAAACAATGGACAACCAAAATTGATTACTCCAAATAGATGAACATGTGGAAAGCTTAGGACAACAAGTACCTCCACCAAGACTTCCAAGCTTACATGTGCAAACACAAGAAGAAAAAACTAGAAATAGTTTTCCTTCTAGTAGTGAGTTAGTAGGTTCTATAAGAAATCAAAAAACAAGGATCTTGAGGGAAATCCATGAGCAGTTGGATGACATAGATCAACAATCTCACTTTGCATTATTATCCTATCAACCTACTTATTTTGAAGAGGCAATGAAAGAAGAAGATTGGGTACAAGCCATGAATGAAGAGATTGAATCTATTGAAAGGAATGAGACATGAGATCTTGTTGATCTCCTAACAGATAAAACCAACATTGGTGTTAAGTGGGTTTACAAGACAAAACTGAATGAGCAAGGAAAGGTAGAGAAATAAAAGGCAAGGCTAGTTGCCAAAGGGTTTACTCAACAACCTGGTATTGACTATGATGAGACCTTTGCTGCAATAGAAAGGTAGGATACTATTACAGTTGTGATAGCCATTGCAGCCTAGAACAAATGGACATTTTACCAAATAGATGTGAAGTCATCCTTTTTTAATGGAAATTTAGAAGAAGAGGTGTATGTTGATCAGCCACCAAGATTTGAAGTAATAGGCCAAGAGTACAAAGTGTACAAGATGAATAAATCCATGTATGGATTGAAGCAAGCTCCAAGAACTTGGTACAGTCAAATTGACTCTTATTTGATCAACAATGGGTTCAACATGAACAGTAATGAGCCCACTCTCTATACCAAATTAGATCGGCAAGGTAAAATTCTTATAGTTTGTCTTTATGTTGATGATATGATATATACAGGTAATCTGATGTTAGATGGTTTCAAAGTTTCCATGAAAAGAGAGTTTAAGATGACAAAGCTTGGTCTCATGAAGTATTATTTTGGAATTGAAGTTAATCAATCCACTCAAGTAATTTTCATACGTCAACAAAAGTCTATTACATATATATTAAAGAGGTTAAGAATGGACAAATAAAAACTGTCATAAAGACCTATTTCAACAGGAACAAAATTTAACAAGCGGGATAATGGACTAGCAGTTGATTCAACATTGTATAAGAGGCTTGTAGGTAGCCTCGTGTACCTTACTACAACTAGACCTGATGTTATTTATGAAATTAGTTTCATTTCCATAGTTATGGAGTCTCCCAAGGAATCTCACTGGAAAGTTGGAAAAACAATTTTAAAGTATATTGCAGGTACAACTGATTATGGATTGTGGTACACAACTTCTTATGACAACATACTTACATGATAAAAAGATAGTGACTTTTCTAGTAGCATTGATGATAGGAAAAACACCTCAGGATATGCTTTTCATTTAGGCACAAATTTGATCTCATGGGCTTCTAAGAAGCATCCCATTGTCTCAATATATTCTACAGAAGAAAAATATGTAGCAGTTACCACATAATCATGCCATGTGGTATGGATAATAAGAATCTTGAAATATCATGCACATGTGGAGAAGGATCCAACTTCTATTTTATGTGAAAATCGTTCAATAATTGTATTATCCAAAAACCATGTGTTTCACCAAAAAAAAAACACATTGACACTCACTATCACTTTATTCGTGAGCTTGTCAACAATCGTGACATTTCTCTTCAATTATGTGGATCTAGAGATCATTTAGTATATATATTCACCAAACCATTGGTTTTCTAGGTTGATATCGATGGCCACACACATATTCCAACTGGCTCATCTTGACAGTTTTTCAGTTTGGTAGTTTTTTCCTAGTTTTCAGGTCTTGAACTTCCCGGGCCGTTTTGAGGCCCTAAACAACATTTTTAGGGATCTACATAGTAAAAATATAGACTCATAGTTTGATGGAATAATGTGTATTCCTTGGATAGACCTTTCCAATGGGCTATCATGCGCCTAAAATGAAGATCGTATGTAAAAGTTACGACCAAGGGAAGTTGATGTACTAACTTACCCCAATGGGGCCTACATGACTTTTGGCGCTTCATCTCCTAGGGCTAGGTTTTTCAATGTATGGTGTTTTGGCATTCATGTATATTGAAAAAATTCTTTCATAGCCTCATTGTACTCATCTTCTTGTGAATGAGCGCAATTTTCACATCTCTTCTCAGAGGTGTGAAGGCTATGCCCATTCACAAGAAGATGAGTGAAATAAGGCTTTGAAAGCCTTTTTAAAATAAACATGAATGCCAAAAACCTAGAAATCCAAAAACCTAACTCTAGGAGATGAAGCACCAAAAGTCATGTGGGCCCCGATGGGGTAAGTTAGTACATCAACTTACCGAGGTAGTAACTTTTGCAATCGATCTTCGTTTTAGGTGCACGATAGCCCATTAGAAAGTTATATCTGAGGAATAAAAAATATGTCGTCAAACTCTAACCCTATTTATAGTTTGATTGTGGTGATCCCTAAAAAAAAATTTTAGGGCCTCAAAACGACCATGAAAGTTCAGGACCCAAAAACTAGGAAAAAAATGCCAAACTGAAAAACTACTAAGATGAGCCAGTTGGAATAGGTGGGTGGCCACCGATATCCATCTGGATCAATGGGGAAAAATTGTTTTTGAGTTTCAAAGATAACACTTAGGAAGTTTTAGTGTTGAAGAATGTAACAATTGAAATTAAGGGGGAGTGTTAAATCATATAATATCTCTTGTTGACCGAATATGCATAAATTAGTTAGTTCGGTAATTAGTTGATTTGGTCATTTTCTATTTATAAAAAGTTGTTGGTCAGTTGTTAACCAATTGTTAGTTGTTTTTACTGTATCAAACCTCTAAGGTTTATAAATCTTTATTGTATAAAATATATTTAATGATGAGAAGGAAGAGCCATGCCCCACAATGTTTCCACATGCTTTTCCTCATATGTATTTGTTTATCAAATTAACAGAGAAATCATTAAATGCATGGTTCCCGCATTCATGTGCTATAACCCATATACCAGTGAGCACGCTTCTTTGTGTTGCATGCCATGTGTTCTATCCAACCATCCACATTTCCTTGACATTGATGGATGTTAATGATTATGGGAGAAAAATGTCTTTGTGTTTTAATTTTCCTTCATGCCCCCGTAACTAGAAAACATTCTATTTACACATGGCAATGGCAAGTGAATTACGGGGCCTTCCAAAAAAATTCACAAAACCATTATAAATCACTGAGTAATCCACTTTGAATGTACAATAAGGTTTTTAATTTCTTATCATCATGACTTTATAATATACCTTCAAAACAAAGTCACGATGGAGTCAAGTCTTGGCTTGGCTTAAGCTTTTGGGAAGGTAAGAAATTAAAAATGACTAAAAATATGGAATATGATGGAGAGTCGTTCATAAAGAGTATTAGGGAAATATAATCATGAATATGATATATATGAATAAGGGTATTATTTTTCAAGGTTCATGGTTGTTATGGTAGACATGTGGCAATCTAGGATAATAAGTGTAAGTATAATAGGATGGTTGAGTACCAAAACAATTGATACCGAAGTCAATAAAATAATAATGGAAGAAAATATGATGTATATGTAGTTATGAGATAGGAGGAACCTCACACATCACATTATTATACCAATCTTTCTAAGCACGATGTTATTATTCCTTTTCTTTGAGTCCATTTGCTAGTGTAAAATCTAAGTGTGCACATTTGGAGTTACAACACCATACATTGTCTCCAAATTTTGTATGAAACCTACGGGTCAAAACTACAAATGGCCCAGAACCAATGTTATAGATAAATTAAAAATTATATGCCTAACTAACTACTAGGCCAAGGATGCCTAACTAAAGATTAAGTTTGAGTTGTCTAGGGAGATGTTAGGTGTATAAGTCAATCCATTCTCCATTAAGGGGGAGACTTGGAAATAATGGAGTAAGCACCAGTTGTAAGCATTAGTTATAAGCTTCAGTTGTGAGAATCACTTGTAGGCATGTTAAGAGTCAGTTCATAGTTGAGAGTCTAGTTGTCTTTGGTTTGCATGTAACTGACTCGGTAGAGTCTTTTCCTATATAAGGATGTAATTTGTCTTCATTGAATAATAGATAAGTGAGCGTAGCCTCACCGTGTTGGTTGTTTCACATATTTTATCTTGGTATCTGTTGGTCACTATAATTGCTTAATTAATTTTAAACAATCAAGTGAAACATAAATTATCAACCCAGGGAAGTCTTTTGTTTCAAAGATAACCACGCACAATATATGCTCAATTCCAAAAGCAACTTAGTGTTGTAGTAAAGAAATCTATACTAATTATACTTGCTTGAATGAACCAAAGCTCTGAATTAAATCACAGGAAAGTAACCTCCCTATTGCAATTCCTTAAAGATCAATCTAAGAATCCTAGATTACATTAAAATAACACTTGCAATGGGAAAGAACAACTATTCTGCAATCAGAGAACAGGACCCTTACTCTCAAACAGAGACTTCAGTATTAACACTCTTTTCATGAAAGCAATAATGCAGAAAACAATTAACTCTATCTAACAGGAAACAAAGCACTTAGTTCCTTTCTGTCTAAGCAGGAGCCTTGAGCCTTACTTCTTTTTTAGCACACTTGTGAGGTTTGAGGTCTACAGAGAACAGGGCAGTCTGATTCCTTTCTTTCTGAGCAGGGATCTCTAA
>ML793616.1:221448-259446 GCA_009831015.1 Picea engelmannii | reverse complement strand
GTAGTGTTTCAGCAAAGCGGAATTCATTAAAACATTGTTTCAGCAAACGACAGTCAAACAAAACGTAAACAGAAATTATACTAACACACTTCTATCTAATGGGTGAATCTTGTGAAGAATGTGGGCCCTCCCTTCTCACAAGATTCCCCTGAACGAAAAGCTAGAAAAGGATACTCAAAGCAGTTTTATATTCATCTGTCGAAATATTACATTACAAATTGAAAGAATAGAATACGTCTCGCTTCTCTAGAGTTGCTTCAATGTATCAAAACTTGGATATCCCGAATGGTGATTTCCTCTGATTTAAAGAGGAAATCCCTTCGATATTACAATGCATATCTGAATCCTATCCTAAGTCGGATCTTCTTTCTAAATTAGCATAGGATGTCCTACTCTCACGCAACCGAATGCTATTACAGGAACTGAATAGGATATTGTTGTTACGGCTGGTGTAACAGCTTCTTCTTCATCGTTGCTGATGTTGTTTCAGTATCGCAATTCGCGGGCTGTTTCATCCACGTGAATTGTGATCTGACTATTGACCGCTGACTGTGGCGGCTTCCTTGTGTTTCAGCAACGTCGGTTCTGGCGGTTTCTCTGTGTTTCAGCATCTGCAACTCTGGACTGTGTACTAGCTCTGTGTTTCAGCATCTTGCGACCTCAGACTGTGTAGCAGCTCCGTGTTTTAGCATCAGTTCTGTGTTTCAGCAACGATAGCCCTTGACAGTTCTGAGTTTCAGCAATAGGCCTTGAATGCAAATCTGTAGCTATGGACACTTATGCACTTCTAATCAATGGTTAAGTACAAAAGTAATGTAAAATATTATGCAAAACAGATTAAGCATATAGTAATGAGAAAGGACGTTGTATACCTTGGAATGATCAGATGAAGTGATATTATGAGTCTAAATACAAGTGATGAAGGGTATAATAATGGGAAAAAGTATGGGCAAAAAGGTACAATATGTGGTCCTAGCAGTATCAGAGCCACAGGAGTGAAGTACGAAAATTCTATAGGTTCGCAGGTCCCTCCTCTAGTAGGGTGCGATGACATATTACTCACACTTTCGCACATACTTTGAACCAAAACTTTTCGCACACTGTTGTGAATTTAAGTGAGAACATCCTTCAAGATTTTCACAGGCAAGTGACTCGTGAGTTGCGAACCTCCCGTAGTCTACGGTCGGGTTGAGTCGCGAAAACCCTTGTGTCTACGTAGGTGTGGATTCTTGAGTCGCGTGGAAATCCGTCTGCTTGCAAATCACATGAGCTCGCGGAAGGAAAATCCTGAAGGTATCCGGGAGAAAATCCGTAGAAAGAGATAGCGCGAAATTTTGGAGGTTGTGGGAAGCCACAATTTGCATGAGCATTGAAGTGTGAGGGCCGATTCACCATCTCCCATCTAATCTGTGAACAAGTTTTCATGCATGAGCTTTGAGCAACATTTTGCATGCGTGGAGTGAAGTCAAATCGGTAGTTTGCATGCGTGAGTTTTCATTGGAGCTGTTTTTTATTAAAGCAAGTTAAACTTTTAGATCATTATTTTTAAAGAGTGAGGTGGAATGGAGTTATAAAGGTTATTAAAATTTATTATGATAGTTTCGTAAAGCATGAGGTGAAAATGGTGGAAGGAGTTATTCACTTTTTTATTATTATTAAAGTGGTTGCATGTGGATATTAAACTTTATATGTATTATAAAGTTTATTAAAGTGGTTAAGAGATTGAAGAAATTTTGAGGTAGATATTTAAACGTGGATGCAAGCATTTGTATTAAAACAAAAAAAGGGGGTTTCTTTTAAAGAACTTTTTTTTAATACATAAAGTGGTTTTAAGGTTTTCTTATACTTCTTTTAAGAAAAATGAGAACAGAGGTAGATTGAGATGGATCGGTGGTATTCGAAGGTAGAGTGACGGACTCCTCAATACAAGAGAAAACTCGACGAGAAGTGGCATATCCTTGGTGATTCACTTGCATAGACTAAATTATAGCGATGGCGAATCCACTTGTGGAGACCTACCTCAAAGAAGCCAACAAGTTAGATGGCTCGAATTTCATTAACTAGAAATTCAAGATGTAGATGCTCATGGAAGGCTATGGTGTCTGAAACATTGTGAAGGGAACTGAACTGAAACCTGATGCAGTTGTCGGTGCAACAACAACACAGATCTAAGACTTGGAGAAGCGTGAAAACAAGGCAAAAGTATTGTTGAGCATGTCAATTAAAGATATCATAATTCCACATATTAGATATGCTACAACTTCTACTGCAACATGGACAATGCTTAAAGCATTGTATGAAACTAGCAACACAAATCACATTTTGTTCCTGAAAACTCAATTGCTAGGCATTAAGATGGATGGAAATGAATCTGTTAGTTCATTTTTGGGTCGTATTAAAGAGGTCAAAGACAAGATAGTAAATATAGGGGAAATTGTTTCCAACACTGATCTGGTCATCTGGTCACTATTACCTTAAATGGTATGCTAGAATATTATCATATGTTCATAACAAGTCTCGTAGCAAGGGAGAAACCTCCTATGATTGAAGAACTGACAAGTATTTTGTTGCAAGAAGGAGGCACAGGAATCTAAATCCTCAGAGTAAAGATTTGGCACTGTGGTCAAATAATAGATCTGGGAGAGGGAGATCAAGAGTAAGAGGCAGAGGAGGCAGTTTGTGGCAGAGAGGTGGTTCATGGAAGAGAGGCAGTTCATCACAGAGAAGACAATCTCCAAATCAAGGTATGCAATTTGATAGGAATGAGTCAAAGATTTGTTTTTATTGTGGTCGACCTGGACATATGGTTAAATATTTTCATAAGAAGAAAAGTGATGAGGCTAGGAATAAACCTAGAACACATTCAGGTCATTATGCAGAAAAATCTTCAAATCAAGATCTCAGATTATTTATTTCTAGTGATGATATTGATGATGGTATTGATGAACCCCCAAATTTTGAATCACAGGATCTTAGTTTGTTTATGTCTAACACTGCTTTATCTGTTGAAACAGATGATTTTGATGCCTGGTTTGTGGATTCCAGAGCATCAATACATATGACTTGTAATAAGAACTAGTATGCTAATTTTAAAGAAACACAGAAGGGTGCGAGCATATATCTTGGAGATGACCGCACTCATTAGATCAAGGGATATGGAGACATTCCTGTGACATTGCCGAATGATATTGTTTGTCACATTCGTAATGTGGTGTATGTGCCAGGAATAAAGAAAAATTTGATCTCTGTGTCCACCATTACAGATCAAAACTTGAAGGTTGAATTCTTCAAGAATTATTGCATAGTGAAGGATCTGTTGGACCACTTCCAAAATGTTGCAATGGGAGTCAGAGAAATAGGTCTATACAAACTTGATGTTACCAGCAAAGCACATCATGCACTAACTTCTACAACTATGCCAACAAAGATTCTTTGGCATCAAAGGTATGGACACATCAATCATCCTGATTTATTGTTATTACAAAAAAATAATATGGTTGAAGGACTTCCCATGTTAAAGAATGCAAAAGTTGCTTGTGATGGATGTGCATTAGGAAAGATGCACAGAGATGAATTCCCCTCTAATCCTAATAAGGAAAAGAGAGATGTGTTATATCTTGTGCATACTGATGTTTGTGGGCCTATGTGGACTAGGTCCTTAGGAGGTGCATTTTACTTTATGTTATTTACTGATGATTGCATGAGATACACATGGGTTTACTTCCTTAGACAAAAAAAGTGATGTTTTTGAGTACTTTAAGGAATTCAGAACCATGGTGGAAAAGTAGACAGGAAAATCCATCAAAATCCTCCATTCAGATCAAGGGGGGGAATATAAATTGGGGGACTTCAACAAATATTGCAAAGATAATGGAATAGTACAATAGTTTACAGTACCTCACACTCCACAGCAAAACGGAGTTGCTGAAAGGAAAAACAAAACTCTGGTAGAGTGTGCACGTAGTATGATGAAAGGTAAGATTCTCTCAAATGCATTTTGGGCTGAAGCCATAAATACTGCAGTTTATTTAAAGAATAGAAGTCCAACAAGGTGTCTTGATAATGTTACTCCTTTCGAAGCCTTGAATGGTTCCAAACCTGCAGTTCACAATTTGAAAGTATTTGGGTGTAAGGATTTTGCTCATATTCCAAAGGATAATAGGAGGAAATTGGATGCTAAATCCATTAAATGTATTTTCATTGGGTATTGTTATAAATTTAAAGCATACAAATTATTTGATCCTGCTACTCACAAAGTATTTGCAAGTAGAGATGTACTTTTCCATGAGAAGGAAGTAGGAAATCATGACGACAACAGTCGTGAGGAATGACTGAGACTTCTTGATGAAGGAGTTAAAGAAGAGCAGCAGCAACAACCCACACAGCAGCAACAATCCTTGCAGCGACAAAAGCAACAACAACAAGAAGGATTCGATGATATGGACAATTCAAGCAGTCATAGTTCACCTAGAGGTGAAGATAGATCTTCACAAAGTGGGGAGGAAGATAATCAGTTGAGAAGATATTCAAGACAGATTTGGCTTCCTGAGAGGTATAAAGACTATGCCCTAATGAGTAGCATTTCAAATGTCATAGAACCCATGAGTTTTGATGAAGCTAATGAACATGATGAATGTCGAAATGCAATGGAGGAAGAATATGAATCTATAATGAAAAACAATACTTGGGAACTGACTGAATTGCCTAAACATAAGAAACCCATTGGATGCAAATGGATTTACAAACCCAAGTTTAAATCAGATGGTAGTATAGATAAGTATAAGGCTAGACTAGTGGAAAAGGGGTATTCACAAACAAAAGGTATTGATTATGCTGAAACATTTGCACCATTAGCTAAATTGAATACTATCATAATGTTAATTGCTTTAGCTACAAAGTACCATTGGAAGCTGCATCATTTAGATGTTAAATCTACATTTTTGAATGGTGAGTTAAAGGAAGAGGTTTACCTTACTCAACCTGAAGGGTTTTTTGAAAAGGGGCAAGAACACTTAGTGTGTAAGTTAAATAAAGCATTGTATGGACTAAAACACGCACCTAGGTCATGGTATGAGAAGATAGACTCTTTCTTTCTTCAACAGGGTTTTATGCGGAGCAAAAGTGATCCAAATTTGTATACCAAATTTGATGAACATGGGTATATAGTATTGATTTCATTATATGTTGATGATTTAATAATTACAGGAAATGCAGAGAAGTTAATTGATGAAATCAAGGAGAAGTTATCAAAGGTATTTGAAATGAAAGATCTTGGTGAGTTACATTACTGCCTAGGTCTTGAAGTTGGAGAAATGCAGGCCAAACATTTGTTTGTCAGAGTAAGTATATCAGATAAATACTTAAGAGATTTAAAATGGATCAATGTAAGTCTTATACTATTCCCATGCAACATAATGTGAAACTTTCTTGTGATGATGGTTCAAAGGAGGTGAATGTCACTGTGTATAGATAAATGTTGGGTAGTCTGAATTATCTCACCACAACCAGACCTGATATTTCATATTATGTGAGTGTGTTAAGTTAGTTCATTGAGAAACCTTATGAAATACATTGGAATGCAGAAAAGGCAGTACTCAGGTATCTAAAAGGTACACTTGATTATGGTATTAAATATACTGATGCATCTGATGTTGAGTTGACAGGATATTTAGATTTTGATTGGGCTGGCAATCTAGATGATCGAATATCAACCACTGGATATGCGTTCAACATTGGATCCAGGGTTGTTTCATGGAGCAGTAAAAAGAAGATTATTGTATCTTTGTCTTCTACTAAAGCAGAATATAAAGCCTTGTGTGTAGAAACTTGTGAAGTTGTTTGGTTAAGAAGACTTCTTCAAGATGTTGGAGAAGAATGAAAGGAACCTACAATGACCAGATGTGATAATCAAAGTTCAATCAATATTGCAAAGAATCCGATTTTTCATGCAAGGAAAAAGCATGTTGAAGCTCAGTATCATTTTGTTAGAGAAAAGTTGCAGTCAAATGAAATAACTCTTGTGTATTGTAATACTAGTGAAAATGCTGCTGATATTTTCACTAAGCCTCTTGGAAAGATTAAGTTTGAGTTGTCTAGGGAGATGTTAGGTGTAGAAGTCAATCCATTCTCCATTAACGGAGAGACTTGGAAATAATGGAGTAAGAACCAATTATAAGCTTTAGTTTTGAGAGTCAGTTGTAGGCGTGTTAAGTGTCAGTTATTAGTTGAGAGTCTAGTTGTCTTTGGCTTGCATGTAACCGAATCGATAGAGTCTTTTCCTATATAAGGATGTAATTCATCTTCATTGAATAATAGAGAAGTGAGTGTAGCCTCACCATGTTGTTTGTTTCACATATTTTATCTGTTACCACCTAGACAAGTGTTAAAATTCCTTGGCATTCTCTTTTCCTATGAGGCCTCCCTGGATGAGATATTAGAAACAATATTTCCCAAACTCTTAAAATTTTGATAAATGGAACTTGAATCCCTTATCCCATGTATGGGAATATCAAATATGTAACAAAGTGATAGTTGCTACAATTGTCTATTACTTTCCATGTTGGTTCCCTTCTTCCCATGACTATGCCAAGCTAGAAAAGATTCTTATTTTTTTTAAGGGCCAAATACAGTAGATCCAAGGTTTTTCATAAAGTTAGTTTGAACCTTTGTTGCAACCAAAAAGAGAAAGGAGGATAAAACCCAAGATTTTTTAGCTACATAGATCATGAAATAATTGGAAGGGAAAGGGCCATGTCAAATTCTACTCAGAAATTACATCACCTTAGAAACCCACTTGGCCAAAATATATGGACTAATCCAAATGTTCAAATCCTTTTGACCACTCCATCATGTGTTGCCAAGGAGAGGGAACATTTGTAGTCAAAAGTTATTGGAAAGTTTGGGATGCCATTATTTATGGTGGTCCCTAGTGGTTATTCAAGTGGGAAAGCTATTCATTGAATTTCATTGATTCTCAACAATGAAAGGAATCCAAGTCTAGAGTGACCTCTATAATCGTAAATTCATAGATTGGAGGAATTGGTAAAACTTAAAGGAGAGATCATTCTCAACTCTATAAACAAAATTGTTCTGGAAAAGATTCAGATATTGATCCCAAATAACCTCTTCCTTAAACGTTGCCTTCTATGGCCTTAGACTTAGTGGAAATATTTGCAATGGACACAAAAATTAAATTAAATTAAATTAAGTACAAGTTGGTCAATTTCTACATGTATTTCAAATAGGCTTGGGATATAGAGTAAGCTTAAAAAAATCTGGAGAATAAAATCTAAAGAAAAGACTTGGTTTGGATGAAATCTATCTAGAAGTGGCACTTGGATATTAATAAGCCTTTCTCTCCTTGGTAATTGATACATGGTGGCCTACTTTTGATTATTTTTCCTTTAAACTCCTTGAGAGTTCAGTTTACAAGAAAGTCTTTTCATGTGTCTTAAACTCAAGAAGTGTCCCTATAAAGGGTAATAAAGTCCTTGCATCACTTCAACTCTTTGTATTGCTTAGAGTCTTGAGTCAAATCCTTCATTGAAAATATCATTGTGTCTTTAATGCATAGTGAGGTCCCCACATCATTAAGTATTTTCTTTGCTCCCTTTATTTTCCCCCTATTTTCTCCTCCCTCTATGTTTCTTAAGTATTACTCATTGGGTAGAATTTGAGATGTGAAGAGAAAAACCTCCACCCTCTACATTGGTACTGACTTTGAGGCTTGGAGAGCCCATCCTATTGATACTAAGAAGGGACGTAAATCAATATCAATTATAATTTAGCACCTTTTAAAACTCTAACTTTTCAATCAAATAAATGCATCCAAATATACAATAAATAACAGAAGAACAAATACACAGTGCACAATATATTTACTTGGAAATCCAAATGGAAGAAAACCATGGAATGTTTTTTCTTATATAATAACAATACTACATTAATAGGAAGCTACAACTTCCAATATTCTCCAGCTCCAACTGGAAGGAGGCACCAACTCCCTAATTTATAGGCACCAACCTTAAGGAACATACAACTACCTAGATTATCTAGTTCCAACTGGAAGGAGGCTCCAACCCCCTTTCCTTTCCCCTTCCTTCCACCCTAAAATGTGTATATAAAAGAATCAACATGTCACTTTCGTTGTCACTGTCACTCGCTTTGTCACTATAAATTATACATCATCATCATCAAACTGGGTCGACATAGAGATCCTAGGTCCACATGGGTTCACATATAAAACCCAACAACCACATAAAAACCTATGCCAAGATCGCCAAGGATACGCCTCAAATCATGTTCCAAATTCTCCAAAATGTGAGCCTCAAATCATGTGCAAAATCCCCCAAAATATGAGCCTCAAATCATGTGAAAAAGAAACACCTTAAATCATTTGGAAACCCTAATGCATGATATCTTAATTCATCAAGCCTTCATCAACTTCTCCATCAAGAGGGAAACACCTTCGATACTATAGCGCACCCATAACAATGATCAATACATCATCAAAATATCCTTCATAAGATCTCCTTACCCTCCTTGTGCCTTCTCTAGAAAACTTGTGCTAAGAGATCACAACCTTGAATGATAAAAATGAGAGGTTATTAATGTGTATTTATACTCTTCCAAGCACTTCCTTTACTTAAATTTAGGGCTGACCTATAAATTGTTGTTTGCAACACTTTTAGGGGAAAATTCACATGATCATTTTTAAGAGAGAATATCTCTTCAATCACGAGGAACCATGTGGTGTGCCACCTGTTATCCCTCAAAATAGCACCATCGTTTTGAGTGATAGAATGAGTCAAAAATTTCATTTCTGCAAGTCTTGGTTTTCAAAATCCATATTTCAGCTTTCGGCAGTTAACTAAGTCTGTGGGAGTTTACCTAACTGCCGAAACAAGTCAGCTTCGGCAGTTAAGATAGTTTGCCACAATGGCCTTAAACTGCCGAAAATGTTTTTTGTTCAAAATTTAAATTTCGTGCTCTTGAACGTGCCAAATGTCAAACTATATATCAATCATCAAATTCCAGTCCACATGTCAACTCATAAATTGACATAACTAAAACCAACGCTGAGTCAAACCCCAAGACCGACTGCAGGTGTCCTGGGCATGGTGAAAGTCTTTGCATTGTGGAAAATCTGACAAGTTGAAGGTATTTGGCCTCTAATCGAACCATGATTCAAGCTGTGGATTAAGTCACAAGCCAGGTCGACACATCATACCACACATATTTCCGAGTTTCAGATGCCAAATCGATAACCTAGACACCATATGTACGCATATGATGTTTGCATATGCTCTAATGATAAGATCACTGCTGCTGGGCATCAAATCTGTTAAAACGCATGGTTGGTTCCATTGAATCTTCTCCAGACACAGCTAATATATTGGAAAGGTCACAACCCATTTGCAGACAGGTGCTATCAATCACTCAGATCTTGTTTTCGTTTGAGTTTCTGCAAATCAAAGTCATATTGGGGTTTACTCCATGTATCAAAACAGATCAGATAGCAGCGATCAAGGCAGATGAAGTTGTGTATGGTGCATTGATAAACGCATTTGCACAAGCTGGAAATATGGAGGAAGCTGTTCATTACTTTCAAATAATGCAGGACCGTGGCTTTGTAGCAAACTGCACAATGTACAACTCTTTTATTAAGGTATATCGGAAGATTGGCCGTTTGAGAGAAGCTCAGGAAACATATGAAATGATGAAGAAATTGGGAGATGGTCCAGATGTCTTTGCAACAAATTGTGAGAGCGCTGCAGACATGTTTGAGTTACTCTTCAAGATGGTCGAGTCTGAAAATGCACGATTGTGTTTGACAGTAAAGGGGTTCCTAAGAACGATATGCAAATTAATAACAGAAGAGGTAGTCCGAATAGAGGCACAAGAGCGAAGCTTCCACATTGACATATCTCAGGGCTTCATACTTCATAAATTGATCGAGCTGCTTAGCAAATTTCTGGAGGTTCCCAACATACGTTCGAGATTCATGCGTGATGAACTGCTGTCTCGAGTGTTGGAGGCACTTCTAGTGATAAGAGGTCTAATTGTACAAAAGACGAAGCTAATCAGTGGCTGCAATCGCCTCTTAAGAGAGCTATTGGATTCCTTTCTACTTGAGAGTAATAAGAACAAGCGTGTTTTTATACAGGCATGCATACTGGGTTTGCAAGGTCATGGTCAGTGAGGTAGAGTCAATTTTTTAATGACTTAAAGCAAGTGGGAAAAGCTAATAAATTCTCTTATGCCATAATGGTGTGTCTATACAAAGAGATTGACAGACTTAGCCAAGCCATCGAAATTTCAAAAGAGACGCAGGAATTGGGGCTTCTCACAGATCAGTTGTCTTTTAATAGTGTCCTTGGACTGTATGCAGCAGAGGGAAGATTGAGGGAAGCTACTGAAATTTTCCAGCAGATGTTAAAAGCAAAGGTTTTACCTGATGATGTCACATACAAAAACATTGGGTACAATTTTGAATAAAGGAGGTCTTCCATTGGAGGCAGTAAATCAGCTTGAAACTGCACGAGAAAGTGGAATCCCCCACAGTATGCCAGCGTTGATTGTGACTCTTTATTCCATGGCGGGAATGCATAAGGAGGCTTTGGAAGCCTGTAAAAAATTAAAAGAGATCGGTCAGGAACTAAACTACAACTCTCAAGTCCATGATGAGTCATGTCTTTTGACAATCTACATGAATTGACTGAGTCTGATTTGAAGCTTTCTGTGATATTTAGTTCATTTC
Source organism: Picea engelmannii (assembly GCA_009831015.1). Taxonomy (NCBI): domain Eukaryota; kingdom Viridiplantae; phylum Streptophyta; class Pinopsida; order Pinales; family Pinaceae; genus Picea; species Picea engelmannii. The sequence continues at coordinate 248,687 of ML793616.1, read as the reverse complement.
ATAAATATACAGAAGATTAGCAGAAATATAACAACTGATATTAGAAAGGATCTTATTGCTAGTCACATCTTTCATCCATGGCAATATTCTAAGAGGCTCCTCCTGGAGACACCAAAGCTGGAGAGAAGGACATATCAAAAAGTTTGATCAAGGAATAGCCACAACTGTTATTAGAAGGGATCTTATTGCAAGTCACGAGAGGGAAGCTGCCTTGGAAACTTAATTGAAGAAGCGAAACAAAGAGAGTCAGACCTAGAAAATGAGATTGCAAATATGTGATTTCTTGTTTCATAACCGAAGAGGGATTCAGAAGTGGTGTGATTGACTCATATAATGAAGACTCTAATAGCAAGTATTGTAAAGCTGCTTTGTGGCACAAACTGCAGCTGTTCTCTTTCCTTGTCTGCATTTTGTTTTGTGCAGGGCATGTTCCATAGCATGCACATAATGCCCACTTTGCAGATGTCTTATTATAGACATAATCATGAGATAAATCTTGAGTGGGAGTGATATCATCTATTCTTGGGACAGAGCATACCCATCTTCATGGCAATAACCAAAATGATATTGACAAAGGCAGAGTATCACTACTTTCCAGAATTACAGGCAACGAGTGTGCAGATGGCAGCAGATACTCCAGATTTTGTGCAGCTGTTAAGGATTCGATTCACCTTTTTAGTCAAGTTTTCCATAAAGAAGATCAAATGTACAGGTGGTAGGGAATTAATCAATCAAAAAAATACCGTATCAGCTAAATATCATCTCCAGATTTCTAGGGATCGATTCTGTTATGTACCAAATCAAATCCCACCAAGCCTTGGGAGGATAACTACACTTCACCAACTATCAAGCATGAGAAAGGGGATCAACTCATTGTCATTTCCTTGATTTGAGGGATCATTCCCTATCTTTTTGCATTGCTGTTTTAGTTAACTCAACAGATCGAGGTTTTTAGGATCTGTAGACTATTTTGTAAAGGCTATAAGGCCTAAGAATTCATAGGAGGAAGGGGTTCAGTCCTGGATACACATTGGGCTATTGTACTAAGACTCTCATTTTCTAATACAGATCACAGGTTCCTTTCCATTTTGGTGTCAGTTTTCCACATTTCTTCTGCACTGTTATCTTGTTGTCAAGTCTTGAATGGTTGTCATCCCATTGTTTGGCTCATGACATGATAATCAGTTTCTTAGTTGTTTATTAGACCCTACTTTGTACTGGTTTATGAACAATCTTTTCTTCACCCACTGAAAGTTATTTGCTGATTAATCAATCTTGGAAAGCACTGTTTTATTTTATTACATTGTGAGTTGTCTTCTCATTAGTTACTTTCTGTTATCCCATTGATCCAACCTTTCATTATTTATAATTTCTTAAGTTACCAAGCACCTTTGGTCTGCAACCACAAAGGGTTTCTTGGAGTGATAACACCACCTACCATTGGAAATGGATTGACGAGGGCTATCAACCCATGGAGTTTTTTCATGCATTTGCAATGTCCTTCATACTCTTTTTTTTCAAACAACTATAGGTATTCTTGACCACCCTCCAACGCTTCTTGTGAGATTCTTCAAAGCGTCTTCCTTTGAGGGCCATGCTTAAAGCTACGCCATAAGGGGACCACTTTGGAGACTCCTTCAAGTAAAACCATAGGATTATTCATGATTATCACCAATGCCTAACTTTGACATCAATGACAACACTATTCAACAATATCCCCCTTTGTCACTGACGGAAACATTCATACTCTACATGTCATCATGATCCTAATATTTCTCTCCCCCTTTGAAATCAATGGAAAAGGGTAACTCTTATCTATGGGGATGCTCCCCATAAAATCATGGCATTCAATATTATTTTATAGTCCTTTTATGTCTTCTTAACCTTTCCTTCCTTTTTATAGTCCTTGGAGCTCTTTTGTGTGACTTCAATCCTCTTTCTCTCCTCTTTGTATAAGATTTATATGTTATTTGGTCTTCTTCTTGTTGTTGCAACCAATATCCTTGATTCTTCTTCTCTGATTTCACATCTTAGGGAATCAATCTTAATATTGTATCCTCGATCACATATTTTATTGACACTAAGGCGATTATGCTTCAAATCTTCAACCAGTAAGACATTTTTTTATTTTACATTTTCACTTTCAAGGATCACTACACCTTTCCAAGTATTTTGACAGAGAATTCATTTCCAAATGCAACACTACCCTTTTTCCTCTCTTTAAGCTGATGAATCTATTTTGGTACCCATTCATGTGTGTTGAGCAACCACTATCTATGTACCATTCTTCTTCTTTATTTTTAGCAAGCAGTGCTAATCGACAATCTTCCTTGTTTGGACTCCTTTCCTTTCCCATATTGTAGCCAATTTTATGATAGGAGATTATTCTTTCATATTTCTGCAATCTCATGCTTTGTGACCAAGATTATTGCATTTGTAGAATACAATGTTCGGATCCATCACTGGATCAAATGGATTGTAATTTCTATTGACAAATCCATGAGAATTTCCATATCTACTATTTACATGAATTTCCTTTGGATATCCATAATCATTTTTGTTTCTCATATAATTGTTTCTTGCATTGATTTTACAATGAATTTTCTTGTGTCCAAAGTTTCTGCAAGCATAACAATGATCAAGAAAAATAATCTCATACATGGTAGAAAAGGACCTTCTTGGTGTCTCGCCCCTTATGAATTCTATTCTTTTGTTCCAGCTGGAGGTGTCATGTTCATGTTGTTCTTCAAATCCCTTTTGTTTGTTAATTCCACTTCTTAAGGAATTTATACAGTTTCTGGAATTTCCTTCATCTTCCTTTTGTGTTTTATATGTGTCTATTATCTTCAAACTATTGTCATATCCAAGTCCTATCTTATCGGTAGGTGATCTATGTTTGTTAAGAATTTCATCTAACTTTTTAGTACTTCTTTCAATTCTTTTGTAGTAATTCAAATTTTTCGTTGTCAACATCATCTCTTTTCTTGTGTGATCCAATTCTACTTTTAATTTCTCATAATCTTTAGTATTCTTGGCTTTATCTAACTTCTCCTTCAAGCTATCAATCGTCTTTTCAAGTTTATGATTCTCTTATTCACAATTTTTCAATTTGTTTTTTAACTCTCTATTTTTGTTTATGATCTTGATATTTTCTTCTCCAGCATGCTTCAAATTTTCAAGATTTTCTTCATCTTCCTGTTCACTTTTTGTGATTCCTTTTCTTCCCTGGGAAGATTCTATGTTTGTTTATTCTATCTCTACATCAACCTCTTCTTCAAAATTGATTTAATCTATTTTGCAATTTTTTTGGTTATCACTATGAGTTTCTTGAGTTATAAAGAGAATTTCCCTTACTTCCATTTCTTCTCCATCGCTTTCATATGAAGAACTATTGTCCTCTTTGGAGTAAGGACTCTTTTTCTTGAGGAAGATTTTATTTTCTTCATAAGGACATGTATTAGCATAGTCTCCTATTCTACCTTAATTGAAGCATTTAAAAGGTAACTTAGCTTTGTATTTTCCAGTTCCCCTCTTGAGCCTCCTTATGAAATATGCTTCTTCTTCCTCTGATTCATCGTCTGGTATTTCTTCTACCATGTGTTATTTATTCCTTGTCTTCTTTGTGGCTTTAAAATCTTCTTCTCTATTTGGCTATCCGGTTTTTGTATATGTTCTCATTTCATATGCTATGAGGGTCCCATGTAGTTCATCCATTGTCATTTTGGTCAAATCCATAGTTTCTTCAATGGTTGATACCTTGGCATCATATCTCAAAGGAAGTGATCTCAATACTTTTTGTAAAACCAAGGATTCTTTGAATTCTTCTCCTAATCCTCTGATGGCATTGAAAACTTCATATAATATCAGTAAATAGGTTGCAATATCTTCTTTTTCATTCATTTTTCATATTTTCAATTTTTTCTCAATGTCATTGAAGCTTGACCTTCTTGAATTTTGGATCGCCTTCATAAATATTTTGAATTTTATCCCAAAGATATTTAGTTGTGTTGCAACCAATCACCTTGCTAGAAACACTTGGTGTCAATCCACTTATGATAACATGCCTAGCCTTTGAATTACAACTCATTAATTTATTTTCGTCTAAATCAATTAGAGTATTTTTCAAAACTTTGTAGTCATTGAAAACTAAGAGACAAATATCCACTCCTAAAGTTGTGAATTAATTTTTCATTTTGTTCCTCCAATATGCATAATTGTTTCCATCAAATGGTGTGCTTCCATTTTTTCTCACGTTCTTCCAATGATTAGATTGTTCTGAAGGTAACTGGATCTGATACAAATTGTTGATACTGAGAGGGGGGGTGAATTAGTATCAATTATAATTTATCACCTTTCAAAAATTTAACTTTTCAATCAAATAAATGCATCCAAATACACAATAAATATCATAAGAACAAATACACATTGTACAAAAACTTTACGTGAGAATCCAAATGGAAGAAAACCATGGAATGTTTTTTATTATATAATAACAAGGTTACATTAATAGGAAGCTAGAAATTCCAAGATTCTCCAACTCCAACTGGAAGGATACACCAAACCCCTAATTTACAGGAACCAACCTGAAGGAATCTACAACTCCCTAGATTCGGTAGTTCCAACTGGAAGGAGGCTCCAACCCCCTTTTCTTGCCCCTTCCTTCCGCCATCAAATGTATATATAAAAGAATCAACATGTCACTATCATTTTCACTGTTACTATCACTGTCATTGTCATTGATACATTACCATCATCAAACTTGGTCCACATAGAGATCCTAGGTCCAGATATGTTCACATATAAAACCAAACAACCACACAAGAACATGTGTCTATCATGTGTCAAAATATCCAAAATATGAGCCTCACAAACTTGGTCCACATAGATATCATAGGTCCACATGGTTCCACATATAAACCCAAAAAAACACATAAAAACATGTGCCAAGATCTCCAAGGATATGCCTCAAATCATGTGAAAAACTCTCCAAAATGTGAGCCTCAAATCGCATCAAAAATATCTGAAATATGAACCTCAAATCATGTGAAAAAGACAAACCTTAAATCATGTGAAAACCCTAATGCATGAGATCTTAGGTCATCAAGCCTTCATCAACTTCACAATCAAGAGAGAAACACCTTCCATACTATATCACACCCATAGCAATGATCAATACATCCTCAAAATATCTTTCATAAGAGCTCCTTATCCTCTTTGTACCTTTGCTACCAAACTTGTGCTAAGAGATCACAAGATTGAACGATAAAAATGAGAGGTTCTTAATGTGTATTCATACTCTTCCAAGTGCTTCCTTTACTTAACTTTAGTGCCGGCCTATAGCTTCTTGTCTGCGATACTTTTAGGGGTAAATTCACATCATCATATTTAAGAGGGCATATATCCTCAACTGTCAGGAACCACGTGGCATACCACCTACCATTGGAAATGGATTGACAAGGGTTATCAATCCATGGAGTTTTTGGATGCATTTTAAATGTCTTTCATACTCATTTTATTCAAACAATTTTGGGGATTCTTGACCACACCTCCAAGGCTTCTTGTGGGATTCTTCAAAGCATCTTCCTATGAGGGCCATGCTTAAAGCTACGCCATAAGGGGACACCTTTGGAGACTCCTTCAAGTAAATCCATATGATTATTCATGTCAATCACCAATGACTAAGTTTGACATCAATGACAACTCCATTCAACACATCCTTTCCCTTCCATGTTGAATTCACTCTTCATTAATCCATCATCTACCCCCATTCCCACATGCTTTAAGCAATTTAGAATTTGGAGGGAAAATGGAAGTATTTCCATCCTCCTTCATCACCCTAGTCCCAACCCCTGCATTCACACATTCTTCAGGAATTGTGAGATGCAGAGGGAGGGAGAAAGATACTCTGCCCCCTATCATGTTGTTGCCTAAACTGCATTCCCCACCTTCCCATGATGTATGCAAGATGTAGAGAGAAATATACTATTTATATAATACATCACCTTGCATCAAAAACTTTCTACATTAACGATAAGTAAACCAAATAATTGGACATCGACTAGTGTAACACCTTGTTTCCCTCAATTTGTAATTAATCATAAAATAGGAATTTCCATGCCAATGCATGAGGAAAATGTAAATGTATTATTGTTTGAGTTGCCAATAACTAACTGTGGGGGTGAAGCCTTGAAAGTACTGGCCATTATATCACTAGAGGAAGAATGTGAAAACTATAAGAGAGGATTCATACATCCAATAACTCCAAATCTCCCTTGATAAGGATTACAAACCTCCTTTGAATCCCAAGGAAAGAAAATAAATCAATGAAGAAAGGACCGGTGGTTCAATCACCAACCACCCCCATGAATGGAAACATGGGATGTCAGTCCAAAGTACCACAGGGACCTGCAAACCTAAGCTTCCTTCTGACGGAAGGAACCGGATAGGTCGGAAAACCTTCCAAGGTAAGAGGGACACACACACGGGAGAGAAGACACAAACAAGGGGGTAAGCTTGCAAGGGAGAGGTGCGAAGCTCTCTAGTGAATAAAAAATAGAAGTCCATGAGCTTGATGCTGAAGAGCATCGAAGAAACCTCTCCGAGGCCACAACTAAGTGAGAAATCTCTGAGTTGCAGAAAATAGGACTCGAACAGAAGCTGAAACAGAGAGAGAACCCTCAAGAACTATGAGAATTCCCTGGTGATATCATGGCTTGGCACGGGGGTGGCCAGAGTGATAAGATTGAATTCCTCTGAGCCTATGGTTGGGTGGAAGGACGAACACCCACAATTAGTTGATTGGCGACAACCTGTAATAGATAAGTGATTTCCTACCCTCTATAATTTAGTTGTAACTGTGTATGAACTGGTTATATTGTGCATGCTTTCAGGAATGTGAATGACTACTTAATGGATATACTCTATCCCTTATATTTCTTCTTGGTTGTATAATTGGGCAAGTAAGGAATTATATGGTTCAGACATGATTTTGTTCTTATAAAATTTGGAGCTCTGTAGTGTCTTAAACTAGAGCCATGAACTATGAGCTCGTCAAATTTAGGTGTAGTTGCATGTACGATGGGTTACTCACCTATTCGTTATAAGTCCCTTAGAGGAAGGAGTTTTTTAAGTTCATGAGATGTAGCACAGATATGCACAGGCTCTCTTCGATCAAGTAGAACCCCAGAACCCCTTGATGAAGGAGTGCAATAGTTGTGTTGAAGACTCTTCTAAGAGTCATGTCCAGGAGAGAGAGCGCAAAGCTCTCAAGTCATTCATAGCTGATGAAGCTCAAGAAGGATAGAGAGTTTCAAATACTAAAAGAGAGTACCCTTTCGTTTTCTATATGAACAGACAAGATCCTTTCGGAGGATCTGAGGTCTGTCACGGTTGTTATATGGGAGGAAGGAACATAGGCGTTAATGCCTCGACCCCTTTTAGCCTTCGCAAGTGGTGAAGGAATCAGAACCATAGATCCCAATATCCATGGGAGTTACCTGGACCGTCCATTTGTAGAAGACACGTGGTTGACGGCTGGCGTGGTTGTCGGCTAGTGTTTCGTCATTTTGGCACCCGAGAAACCAAAGGGTAAGAACCCTTATCTTTGCAAGTCGCAAAATCCTAGTATACGAAACCCCAAATCGGTTTAGTGTGAATAAGTTTGAGAAATTCGAGATTTGATCACGACCGTTGATCATCCTGAAAATATCACAACGATTTATCATGGCTAAAGGTCACAGTCGTCCATCGAAGGGACATGTGGTTGTCGGTCGTGTTTCCACGTTTCGACACTCAAGAAACCAAAGGGGAAGAGCCATTGTCTTCGTAAGTCGTGAAATACCAGTATACAAAACCCCGAATCAGTTAGTGTGAATAGGTTTCGGCATTTCAGCACACGAGAAACAAAAGGAAAAGAACCCTTGTCTTTGCATGTCGTGAAATCCCTGTATACAAAACCCCAAATCAGTTTAGTGTGAATAAGTTTGAGAAAGTTGGGATTTGATCATGACCATTGATCATCCAGAAAATATCACAATGGTTGATCATGGCTAAAGGTCGCAGCCGTCCATAGGAGGGACACATGGCTGTTGGTCGGCGTTTTGGCATTTTGGCACCATGGAAACCAAAGGGGGAGAACCCTTGTCTTTGCAAGTCGTGAAATCCTAGTATATGAAATTCTGAATCAGTTAGCGTGAATAGGTTTCAGTGTTTCGGCACTTGGGAATCCAAAGGGTGAGAACCCTTGTCTTCGCAAGTCACAAAATCCTAGTACCCGAAACCCCGATGCACTTTGTGGCATAAAGGAGGAGTCCCAAAAGGATCTGGACCGTCTATCAGAGGAGATGTGTGGTGAGCAGTCAGAGTTTGGGGAAATCTCTGAAATCCCATGGACCGTTGGATCCAAATCATCGAGGATCATTGATATCCTACATGAATTCCCATATCAAAATTCAGGGATTGGAGTGACAAGAGTTTTAGAATCGTTGCATCGTGAACTCCTGGTTCACGAAACTCTGAAAATATCTAGACCATTGGATCCCAATCATCGAGGGTCATTATATCTCATACAAGAACTCACATATTGGGTTTTGGGGTTTGAAGAGTTGAAAGACGTGACTATCTCGCATTTCAAACTCCCGGTTACCGAAATCCCAATACGACTAGGAGTGTCGGATCAAGGGGAGAATCGCAGCCGTCGATCTCCTCAAAGGTAAGATTTTGGGTTTCAGGGTTTGCAGAGTCGAAAGACTTGACTTGCTTGCATTGCTAAGTCGCAAAATGAAAAAACATGCCTGGTTTGTTTTTCCTGTGGTCATAACCAACGATCACATGGAGGTGGATAAGGGAAGAGCTAGCCTACCCCTGTAGGAATTCAAGGATTTTGTCCCTTGAGAAGAGGCAAAAAATTTATTATGTCATAGTGGGTGTGTTACAAATTGGTATCAGAGCATGGTTACAACACTTGTCCTTCTTGGGATCATGTACGAGTCACGTAAGGAGATAATGGTATCTGCATTTTTCTCTTTAAGAAGAAGGACCGAAGAATGAAACTGTAATTTGGGAATTTCTTTAACCCCTCTGTTAAAATGGTAACCACTCTTATCTGAGTAAGGAGGCACTGATCAACAGTACTGATAAGACTTGAGTGTGAATGATAGAGGTGGAATAAATTGTGTTATGGAGTTGCATGAGCTAGAAAAGGGACATGAACTAAGTTGTTCTGTTACAAGTGTGACAATGGATACCTACTAAAGCAGGTAGATTCTCTTACAATTGAAATGGATGGTTAGGTAAGAATTAAGATCCAAATGAAGAACTCCTTCATGATTTGGGAAATCTAGTAAGGACTGGTAGGATCCTTAGAAAGTTATAATTACTGCATTATTAAAAGGCTAAACCCTGAGCCTATAACTCCTCATGATTGAGAGAACTGATGAAAATATATCGGGTCAAATTACCTGACCTATAATGGTTAGAATCGACAAAAAGGATAATTTTTTTAAGCAAGATTAAGAGGAGTCCTTTGGGACTGTTGCTAATTCCCAAGAGTGACCCTTGTTGGTTGTTCCCATAAAGAGAAGGTAACATCTGTATGAGTTATGACTATGAGAGTAGTCTTGTAAGTAACTTAAAATATTAGAAGAGATAGCGGGGGAATTTTGTATGCCAAACATGCATATAAGAATCAATCTTGTGTTTAAGTTCGAAAAAATCTGGAGGTTGAATGCAAAGGTTGAATTCCAGAAGAGTTGATGCCAAGTTCGTGGTTGGAAGTTATTGAAAATTTGAATGGACGGTGGAATTCTCGAAGGGAGGAATACTGAAATTCCCTGAACCATTAGATCTAGTAGATCAGCGGAGGAGATAAGGTTGATAACCTCTCATCACTCACAAGGTTAGGAGGAATAGTATCCGTTATATTGGCATCATTGAGAGCCGTTGATCTAGAGCTTTGAGGTTTCGTCTATTGGGAAATGGTGGAGCGTTGTCCACGAATTCTCTGAAACACGGGATCCTGACGCGTGTCTAGGAGTTGAACCTATGTTCTGAGCGAAGGGTCATGTGAATAAAAGAGCCGAGAAAGCCTTAGCCTTGGTCTTTCAGGTTTTCGGATTTCGGGGATCAAGGAACCAGAGTCCCTTGAAACAGGAATCCCGAAATCATGAAATGCAAAGTGCCTTTTAGTTCGGATCGTGGTCACCATCGGTGGTCGCGTGAGGAGAAGGCGTAAACTAGCATGATGAAAACTTAGCTATGTTCAATTGTACTTGAGTGCATGAGTATAATGCACTGTGAAGCTTCATAATAGGAAGCCTGATATTAATACCAATAAGGTATGAATTATATTAAACGTGCGAGTAATGCACATGTATGATGTAAGAGTATAAGTATACTAGAGGCCCAATATGATTGCCCTGATGAGTGAAACATGAAGAAAGTATTTCTCTTGTCCAGATTAAATGAATACTATGGAGGCATAGCTGACTCCATTCTGGGGAGTCATGAAAGTTTTGTTCCAAATAATAGCCTGAGGGGAATGTATTCCATTTCCTCAAGAAGAACCAATATAATTAGATGAAAGGGGCTTGGGAGAAGCAATGAGGAATTTGCAAAAAGATCATAGTTGTTGATCGAGGAGTGATCTGGACCATTGATTGTCCAGAGAGAAATTTCACAATTTTGGGGATCAAGAGAATGAAGGTGAAAGGTCTTTCGACTTCGCGACATGTGAAATCCAGACGAGATCTGAGCCGTCAGATCATGAAAGAATCAGGACCGTCATATTGAGAACTCCGAAATTTCACTATTTTGGGGATTGAAGGGTTCGAGGTGCTTCATTACAGAAGTCCCAAAGTCGTGAAATGTAAAATTGTGACATAATCACAACCGTTGGTTGGGGAGCTATTGGTGACCGCTGATCTGATCTAAAATTTCAGCATTTCGAGTATCGAGAGTTTGAAGGATGGAGATTCGATTGACTCGCATCGTCGATACGTGAAATCACCACACACCTTTTTGGGTTAGTGTGTGGTCACAAGGCATGGTCACATGGAAGAGACTTGCATTTAAATCACTTGTATAGATGGGCTGAAATTTGTGAATACCAATGGATTGTTCTTATAGGTTCCAATAGAGAATCAAATACTGTATCAGTTCAGTCTTAAGAAGATCCTAAAACTGAGAGGTCACACAACCCTGGGGAAGAAAGGGGGAGACTGCACCATATAACCATGATAGCTACATGCAGGCTTAGGATTATGAAAATGGTTAAGCATGTCATAGATGTAAGTTAACAAAGATGCATGTTTATATTTATTAAGGGGAATATTTAGTAAAAAGCTAAAGATAACTCAAGGTTGAGGCCATCACAAATGGTGATGGATATGCAACAAGGAAGTTGCATGCCAAAGGAGTTCCCGGTGGAGGAACTGTGTAAGGACTTCATCAGAAGAACAGAGTCACAACCCTAATAATTGTTGAAGGTTGGACAAGTGGGCTACAAGGCCAGTCCATATATAAGAATCCTGGATTACATTTTGAAAGAATCATGTAATTAATAGAAGATTGACAACTGAATATTGACCATCCTGATAACCGAATGGAAGTGTGTAGGATGCACATGTTCATGATTCATTATGATCAAAGAGTTTATACTAAATCATGCTGAAGTATCCTAAGAGTTAGGATGAGCCTAACCCAAGGCTGCTCAGAAAAAAAGCAGTTGTGGAAACCGGTATAGTCGGTAAGAGGCAAGTAAACCCCCCGAGTATGATTAAATGAATAAATGAGTGCGTTTAACTAATAAGTCTTGGTTGAAGATGTGATTAAGAAAAATCAGTGATACCTTAGAGATAACTCGACTAGGTTGAAAATCCCTAGGCGAGGTAGAAAGAATTTGAAGAAGAGGAGAGCCCTCAATTATTTCCTTGTTGTGCATTATGTCTTCTATGGGATGAGAAAGCTAGTACATTGATGAACAAAAATGTTTTGACACCATACTAATGATGGTTGTAATACTGTGAAAATGATTGAGAACTGTTGTGTTGCACTTATGGAAACATTTGAGGAGGTTTATGAATTCGAATGTTATGATACATGCATTTGGTTTAATATTACGACTAATGTAATTGTGTCTATGATGATGCATGCTATGTATAGAAATAAATTGTAGCTATTGAGGAAGACAATTGACAATGATGGGCAACCTCAAACAAAGAATGACCAAGAGAAGGCTGCGACTGAAAGATTGTTGACAAGACTATAAAAGTCCCCATAAAGCACTAGTGATGAGGTAAAAATAAGAAAGAGGGTGCTAGCAGCCAAGAACATGTATAAGGATATTCGTGCCTATGTGACACAAGGTATGAAGGGATTTGGTAAGAACCCCTTCTGAAATATTTTATTGTCTTAGTGTTATTCATAAGATTGAAAGGAAGTTGTATGCCTTGGATACCCAAGTAAGGTATGACTCTGGACGAAGAACTTGAAAAATGGAGGTATGAACCTCTGATAGTAAACATTGCTTGTAACCCTTGGAAGAATTCATGAATTGATATGTCATGAATGAATTGATAATCAAGGAATGCGTAAGGGCATTCATGCAAACATTTTGAGTTCGTATGTATTGATTTGGGATCGTGATCGACCTATAGCAGGCAGTATGGTCCTACTATAAGAATGAAAGAAAATGAATAAACCATATGAGGAAAAGGTTGGTTAAATTCCAACACCCCATGTCCAAGAACCGGTCATAAAGTGTTACGAACTTGAAAAACAATGCAAGAATGCATTGGGTATGAATGTGGCCATGGATATTGGCACAATTGTTAAAACCTTTTTTAAATGTTGAATTACGTTTTAAAAAGTTTGGTATGTTGAGATGAAACTAACAATTGTTTGGTTGTGTAGAGAACGAATTGCAGGAAGCAAAGGGGTCATGAATATGGCAGTAAGGTAAGCCCATAGGAAAGACTGATTGCCTGCTGAGCCAAACTGCAAGGAGTGGTATTTCCTTTTTGAGAAAGTAATTTAATTGTTAAGTATGCACAATTCTGAAATTGTTGTGACGATGTTGTAAAGGTGCAATAAAATGTATATGCATGGAAAATCTAGCAAGTTGTTTGGCTGATTGAAGTTGAAAGTGCAGGAAGCAAAGGGGTCTTAGATATGGAAGCATTGTAAGCCCATAAGGAAGGACAATTGCCTATTGAGCCAAACCGTTATGGAAACAAAAGTCCCATAATTATGAATATGGTTCCTGTGCGGAACAAATATGAAAACAAATCATGAGATTGGAAAATATGTGGGTGACAGATTTGAAATAACATTCTGAAAGTTAAAATTTATAATGATGTCTCATGAATTTTGTATACCTGTGATACAGGTGAGAAGAAAATCCATGTCCAGAAAGGACGGATGAGGGCTGTCAAAGTTGAAGATGATGAACATGGCTACTACTGAGCCGTGAAAACCCCATGATAAGCCATGATCGCGTGAAAATTATTATGTTGAGGTAACACAATCCAGAGGGATGCCTCGACAGAGCAAGTTTGAGGGATGCCTCGACTGTAAGACTTGATAGTGTCTCTAAAATTTTCCTGTGCGAGAAAACCTTGGCAGGGAAATATGGATCACCCGAGGGACTGTATAACAGTGAAGGGGATGCCTAAGCTTGGGATTGGAGGGTGAGTGACTGCAAGGAAGAGGAGACTTTAATAATTCTTGTAAACTATTGGGATCATGCACACAATGGGTGGTTTTCTGTGCGGAAAAACCTTGGAAAGGAAGATGAAATCATGATAGCTCTTGTGAACTATTGAATTAGAATCGTGCACCCAATGGGTACATCAAGGAAAGTGATGAGCATGGATAACAAAACTACCATATGGATACATATCCACAAACTGCACAGATAAGTATTGTTCTAGGATTATGAATTTTTCCTTTGAAATATTTAAACAACAGTAAGAGGTTTTCTCACAAAATTGTGATTAATGTGTTTGTTGTCCAAGAATTATTGAAGGCAGATGATGAAGACTAAGATCCTGAAAAAGGACCTAACCGAGGATGAAGGCCAAGTATTTTGAAGTGGCTAAATGAGAAAGGCATGACAGGTGTTTTTGAGAAAGAACACCGAGGACGGTGTTCCTTTAAGGGGGAGTGAATTGTAACACCATGTTTCCCCCAATTTGTAATTAATCATAAAATAGGAATTTCCATGCTAATGCATGAGCAAAATGTAAATGTATTATTTTTTGATTTGCCAATAAATGATTGTTGGGGTGAAGCCTTGAAAGTACTAGCCATGATATCGATAGAGGAAGAATGTGAAAACTTTAAGAGAGGGTTCATACATCCAATAACCCCAAATCTTGCTTGATAAGGATGGAAAACCTCCATCGAATCCCAAGGAAATAAAACCAGTCAATGAAGAAAGGACCGGTGGTTGAATCACCAACCACCCCCATGAATGGAAACATGGGTTGTCAGTCCGAAGTACCACAGGGACCTGCAAACCTGAGCTTCCTTCTGACAGAAGGAACCGGATAGGTTGAAAAACCTTCCAAGGTAAGAGGGACACACACACGGGAGAGAAGACACATACAAGGGGGGAATCTCACAAGGGAGAGGCGCAAAGCTCTACATCGAATCATGAACAGAAGGCTGCGAGATTGATGCCAAAGATAATCTAAGAAACCTCGTCGAGGCCACAACCGAGTGAGAAAGCTCCGAGTTGTAGAAAACAGGACCCGAAAAAAAGCTGAAATAGAGAGAGAACCCTTGAGAACTATGAGAATTCCCTGGTGATATCATGGCTTAGCACGGGGGTGGCTAGAGTGCTAAGATTGAATGCCTCTAAGCCTATGATTGGGTGGAAGGACAAATAGCCACAGTCAGTTGATTGGTGGCAACCTGTAATAGATAAGTGATTTCCTAGCCTCTGTAGTTTAGCTGTAACTGTGTATGAATTTGTTATACTGTGCATGCTTTCGGGAATGTGAATGAATGCTTAATGGATATACTGTATCCCTTCTATTTCTGCTTGGTTGTATAATTAGACAAGTAAGGAATTATTTGGTTTGGACATGATTTTGTTCTCATAGTATTTGGAGTTCTGTAGTTTCTTAAACTAGAGCCACGAACTATGATCTCATCAACCTTAGGCGTAGTTGCATGTATGATGGGTTACTCACCTAGTCGTTCTGAGTGCCTTGGGGGATAGAGTTTTTTAATTTCATGAGAGGTAGCGCAGATATTCACAGGCTCTCTATGATCAAGTAGAACCCCAGAACCCCTTAATGAAGGAGCGAAATAGTTGTGTTGAAGACTCTTCTAAGAGTCAAGTTCAGGAGAGAGAGCGCAAATCTCTCAAGTCCTTCATAGCTGACGAAGCTCAGGAAGGATAGGGAGTTTCAAATACTGAAAGAGAGTACCCTTTCATTTTATAGATGAACATACAAGATCCTTTCGGAGGATCTGAGGTCTGTCACGACCATTAGATGGGACAAAGGAACGTAGGTGTTAATGCCTCGACATCTTTCAGCCTTCACAAGTGGCGAAGGAATCAGGATCGTAGATCCCAAGATCCATGGGAGTTATCTGTACCATCTATTTGTAGAAGACACATGGCTTCTGGTCAGTGTTTCAGCGTTTTGGCACACAGGAAACCAAAGGGAAAGAACCCTTGTCTTCGCAAGTCGTGAAATCCCGGTATACGAAACCCCGAATCGGTTTAGTGTGAATAAGTTTGAGAAAGTCAGGATTTGATCGTGACCGTTGATCATCCCGAAAACATCACAATGGTTGATCATGGCTAAAGTTCATAGTCGTCCATCAGAGGGACACGTGGCTACCGATCAGTGTTTCAACATTTTGGCACCCAGGAAACCAAAGGGGAAGAACCCTTGTCTTTGCAAGTCATGAAATCCCGGTATACTAAACCCCAAATCAGTTACTGTGAATAGGTTTCATTGCTTCGACACCTAGGAAACCAAAGGGAAAGAACCCTTGTCTTTGCAAGTCGTGAAATCCTGGTATACGAAACCCCGAATCGGTTTAGTGTGAATAAGTTTGAGAAAGCCAGGATTTGATCATGACCATTGATCATCCTGAAAAGATCATAATGGTTGATCATGGCTAAAGGTCACAGCTATCCATCGGAGGGACACGTGGCTATCAGTCGGCGTTTCAGAATTTTGGCACCCAAGAAACCAAAGGGGAAGAACCCTTGTCTTTGCAAGTCATGAAATCCCGGTATATGAAACCTAAAATCAGTTAGCGTGAATAGGTTTCAATGTTTCAGCACCTGGGAAACCAAAGGGAAAGAACCCTTGTCTTCGTAAGTCATGAAATCCTAGTACCCGAAACCCCGATGTGCTCTATGGTATAAAGGAGGACTCCTGAAAGGATTTGGACCATCCATCGGAGGAGACGTGTCGTGAGAGGTCAGAGCTTGGGGAAAGCTCCGAAATCCCATGGACCGTTGGATCCAAATCATCGAGGATCATTGATCTCCTACATGAATTCCCATATCAAAATTCAGGGATTAGAGTGATAAGAGTTTTCAAATCATTGCATCATGAACTCCTATTTCACAAAACTTCGAAAAGATCTGGACCGTTGGATCCCAATCGTCGAGGGTTGTTGGATCTTGTACAAGAACTCACATATCGGGTTTTGGGGTTTGAAGAGTCGAAAGATGTGACTCTCTCGCATTTCAAACTCCCGGTTACCAAAATCCCGATATGAATAGGACTATCGGATCAAGGGGAGACTCGCAGATGTCGATCTCCTCGAAGGTAAGATTTCAGATTTCGGGGTTTGTAGAGTCGAAAGAATTGACTTGCTTGCATTGTTGTGTCGCGAAATGAGAAAAGGCGCCTAGTTTGTTTGGCCTATGGTCATAACCAATGATCACATGGAGGTGGATAAGGGAAGAGCTAGCCTGCGCTAGGACCTCGTAGGAATTTGGGGATTCTATCCCTCAAGAAGAGGTGAAAAAATTATTATGCCGTAGTGGGTGTGTTACAACCAGTGATAGAGGGACATGTAGTGATGGAGTGATTCCTTGGCATGTGACTAGGTGATGAGGTGAGAGATAGTGCAGTGATGTGGAACCCAAAATTTACTTGTAAAATGTATGAGGGAGGAGTTTCATGGAGACCTTAGCACCCAATCCATGATATAATTGAAATTCTCTTATACTTATATATCATAAAGAGGTTCTCCAAGTGATTCATGTTGGATTGAAAAGTAGTAGAAAATGTAATGGTGAGAGTTAAAGATCTAATCTTTATAGGCCATAAATCAAGCTATATGTGACCAAGTTAGGAAAATAAATTCTCATTAGAAATATATTAACATGAATAATCTCATGAATACACTTTCTTGTGATGTAACTTTCAATTTTAGACCAAGAAATTCAAGGAACCAATCAAATGATAAGCCCATGGTCAAAGCCACTTAGGGATAGATAATTTTATCATCTCATAGGAGTTCTTAGGGAACCCTAGATTTCATCAACCATATATTTTCAGGAATACATTAGATCTCTGTGATGGTGAAATGGATTCTTCTATGATTCCCTACCCACAAGTTTTGTTTCTCTCTTCCCTTTACTTCTTCATTTTTACTATATCTTGCTGTGAATATTATGTTCATTGATCGATAAACCATATCTCTAGTGAAATGACTAGGTCTATCCTTATTTTCTTCATTCATTTCTATATTAACATTTGGTCGAAGGGATCCCTATGCCACCCTTCAGAGGTAAATTCTCTCAAAATCTATAGTTTTGTAGTTATGTCAATCATATTTTTCTAGTATTTCTTTTGAGTAGAGATATGGCAGACACCTTTAGTTAATACAATATAGGATCTTGTTATTATTATTTTTATCTCCTCCAAAAACTACCAAAGAATGCATGAATTTTATGACTATGTATTGAACTCACTTAGCCTAATACTTTTCATATACTTCTTGATATAAAATGGTGAAATCCTATAAATGTTTCTTAATGACCTACTATCTCCTTTTAATCCATTTCTTTTGTTAGAGAATGCAAGTAATTTTCCACTTATAATGTTTCTTAGGAGGTATGGATGTTTTTCTTGAGAGCTTTCATTTGTAAAATTTTGGATCTTTTCCTTTTTCTTTAAAAATAAAAAATAACTGCTACCTAGTCCACTTCATATGGTGTGTGTGTGTGTGTGTGTGTGCGCGCGCGTGCGTGTGTGTGCGTGTGTGTGTGTTAGGACATTCTTGTGAGATCTCCATCTCTTCCTTGAAATATTCAAATAGAGGGAAGCTCAACCACCATCCACAAAAAAAAACTAATTGGGACTCATCTGAACTCAAACCTCGACCATATTAGAACCAGAGATATTGCAAAAAATTCCACCTTGAAATAGCCTATTCAAACCAATTGAGTTAACTCATAGATATTTGTGTGTGTGTGTGTGTGTGTCTTTCACTTGAAGTGTTTTGTTAATGATTTTTGATGCATATTATTGGATACTTTTGTCAACAACCATCAACAATAATTGATGTCAAATCTAGAATATAACTCGCAATCTATAAATATGGATAGACAACTATTTAAAAATAAATGAGAGAACTTCTTATTCCTCACAGGGATTACCTCTCAAGATTGACTCATTTTCTAGTAAGGGAAATTATGTCAAAACGTACCCATAGGGAAGTGCTTTAAATACCTTGGAATTTCTCACCATAAATTCATGTTATAAGGAAAGAAAAAAAACCTAAAACACACACGTTCTAATTTTTTGACTATGCCCATTCAACTCAAGCATGGGATTTTAAGTTGTTTTACTCCTTTCCCCTATCCAATGTCCCTTGGAAGGTTTCCATTTTGGAGGATTCTCTCCCTTGGGCTATAGATTTTCACACAAGATTTAGCTATATTATAATTTATATATTGTATCATATTTGGAAAACAAGAAATTAATGTATATTTTCCAAATGTCAACAAATCTTGGATTTTACCTAGTAAGAGGAGTCTCTAGTATGTGTCAATTTTCTACTACAATTCTAGATGTAGACATGGGAGGAATATATGTAAGTATCCCACCTACATGAGCTTGGGCTACTAGAGAATTCCACTACGCTATGAGAAAGGTGAAACCTAAAGGGAACTCTCTTGACCTCTCTACACACTCTCAAGCTTCAATCAACTTACGATACTATCATAGATTATGTTTCACTATAAGAGAAAATCAAGGGACAAGAAGGTGCTAGCCCCAAGAAAGAACCCTATATGTCATTTGGATTGACAAGTTCCCAATTTTTCTTATGGCTATTTGAAAAATAAGTCATATTAAAGAACCCATGTAGGGAAACAACAAATAGAATCCCATAATGCTTTATTTTGATCCCACCATTGAACGATGGATACTTCCTTGCAAGGATAAAGACAATCCTCCCGTCGTAAGCTTAAATTATACACAATATTTATAAGCTTGCTTGTTCTACCTAGATAGTTTGTTTTTTTGTGTGTTTAGTGCTTTCTACCTTGGTCTTTATGGCACTTTAAGATTGGTCACCCTACGTGGAAAATTTTGATTGGATAGACTTTGTGCCAAGTTTGAACATATCTTATGGTGGTCATATCATGACCCCTTTTTGTAAAGTTGATCCGAAAATGGGAAGTTTAAAAAATGACTCAGTTTTTCTCCATTCTAGATACTTATTAGATTTCTCAATTTTCCATTCTTAACAAGAAAATTGGAAATATAGCATTTATAACAAAAATTAAAACAATCAAGAACATAAAAACAATATGGAAACCCAATTGTTAACGGAGTTCACCCTCATGGGCTACGTCTCTAGGTCTGCATCAAACAACAAAATTTTTGCTATTTCTTCTCCCAAATAGGGGTTGGTTCTCTCCTTTACAAAGGGATAAAAATCCACAAGCAAGCCTACAACTTGTTGATTCCCCTTTAAAAAGGGATATGAATTCACAGGAAAGCCTACAAATTGCTTACTCTCCTTCAAAGAGTTTATGAATCCCCTTTTCTTGCCCAATAATAATGTCTCAATTCACAAGCATACAACTTTCTTAAATAATTCATTATTTTTGAAAAACATCTCAACATATCAAGGAAGGAATATCTCTCAAGATCCCATAAATTAGGATCTAGGCACAAATCAATGGATTGGTTTGAGGAAATATCTCAACCATTCACATGAAGATCTCAACTCTCCATGAATATCTCAATTTTCCCTTGAGACTAGGAAACTGAAATGTTATGTAGCACTCACACCAGGTCATTTCCTATCAAAATGAAAAACATAATAATTCATGAGCATATAAGCTCAAAATAAGTATTAATCATTTCATTTTTCCTCTTCGCCTTTTTACCCAAAAATTAAATGAGCCTTTTCTTTCATGTACAAAATCCATTTGACCTTGTTAAAATTGTGTCGGAAAGTTTCTTTTGAGATCTTCATTTTCCATATAGTCTCAAAAAAAATGAAAACCACTTTAATTTGAATATCCTCTTGTATCATACCTCCCCACAAAAAATAACTTTTCATCCTCCAAAAGTCTAGAGGGTTGCTTTATTTTCTCTCTCTTGGAGGTTGATTTATGTTTTCTCCTTCTTGCTCAACATTTTCAACAAAGGAGGGAACTATGTTGCATATTAAGTGATGTTATAACAGGTCATCACTTGTACAATTTTCCCTTATTGGGGTCTTACATGAATCTTGTAGGAACCATCATTGTTAATGGTTCCACTCGTATTTCCTTGCAAATGCTGGGATGGTAAAACCTGTGATGGAATTCCTAAAATTCGTGGAATGTAAGTTTAGGAATTACTTGTATGCAATGTTCAATTGTTGCAAGTAGTTTCTTTAAGATGAGTTCCACTCATGACTGCAATCAATTAAGACTTTTCCTCGATCTTATGGACAAGAACATATAGTGTTTGGGAAAGCAAAGAACTTGTGTTTGATGGTACACCTACTAATGGTGTCATTCTTCTTGAATCTTGTATCATTGTGCCTTAATTCCCAATCAATTACCGCATTATATATCTCATTAGGAAGCGATTCTAATGCTTCATTAAGAGTATCACCACTATCATCTGAATGTGAGGTCCATAGAGTTTCCCTTGGTTGTTTCATTCTCATTGATTCTTACATGGCTACAACAACTAGCTCAAGAACCATAGGTTCTTTCACCTTCTGTGGGACCAATAAGATACCCATTTATGATTTCTCCACTTGATGATGATTATATATGACCCTATGTTCAGTTTCACAAAATAGCTTCCCATGGCTAGATCAAGATTTGAACCAAGGGATGGAGCTGGTAGGTGATGTATTGAATGAGAACAAGGGAGTTCCCACATACTTGGAAACTGTACAAGATATCTGATCGATATCCTTTTTGAAACTTTCATTGTACATCCACATGGCATGGAATTTGGATTTTAATATCGAAGATGCTTGTTTAGCAATATAGAATATGCTGAAAATTCTAGAAAACACAACTCCAATACCGACTACTATCATGTTGAGGAATAAATTACATTTTAATTTTGTCATTAACACATATAAAAACCATTAGGAAGGTTGCAACCTGCATGAAGACCACTAAAATATAAATATATGAAGTATTTCCAAACCAAAGACTTGATACAAAGAAAGACTTGATAAACAATAGTACTTGCATATATTTCAAATGCCATATTGACCAAAGATACAACCTTGAGAACATGAAAAATAATAAATTAAATAGCTGCATGATCTATTACAACTCATTGTACTTTCCAAGTGGTATCGTGTTCTAGGACATGTTGAAATTCTTCAATAGAAAATCGACTTCATTTGAGAAGACAAAATGGTCAAGGAACACCTTTGATTCCTTTTGTCGAAATAATATGAATTGAATAGTAGTACTCACAACATATTAATTCCTTTGCATCAAATGGTCCAACCAATTTATATAGAGAGATGTACTAACCACACCATCACTTGTTTCTAAAGGGACATAACATTTGTATTCAAACGTTCTTGGAAATCCTGGGATCCCATTAATCATGAGTTGGTGTTGAGTGTGACTCACTTAGTGTTGGGATATTTTTAATGAACATTATCTATGGTGGCCCCCAGTGGTTCTTCATGTGGGAAATCTACTCATTTAATTTCATTGATTCTCAGCAAGGAAAATAATCCAATTCTAGACTGACCTCTATAATAGTGAAGCCATAAATTGGAAGAATTGAGAAAACTTAAAGGAGAAATCATTCTCAATTATATAAACAAAATTATTCTAGAAAAGGTTCAGAGATTGATCCAAAATGACATCTTCCTTAAACTTGGTCTTCTATGGCCTTAGGCTTGATGGAAATATTTGCAATGGAGACAAAAATAAAATAAAATAAATTGAAGTAAAAGTTGGTCAATGGTTATACACATTTCAAATAGGCATGGGATAGAGATTAATATTAACAAAATCTTGAGAATAAAATATAAGGAAAAGGCTTGGTTTGGGTGAAATATATCTAGAAGTCGCACTTGGATATCAAGAATCCTTTCTCTCCATGGTACTTGATGCATGGTGTCCTATTTTTTATGATTTTTCCTTTAAACTCCTTGAGAATTCATTTTACAAGAAATCCTTTCCATCTTTCTTAAACTCTCAAGAAGTGTCCCTATAAAGGGGAATAAGGTCCTTGCATCACCTCAACTCTTTGTATTGATTAGATTCTTGAGTAAAATACTTCATTGAAAATATTGTTGTTTCTTTAATGCATAGTGAGGCTCCCCACATCATTAACACTTTGTTCTTTTCCCTTTATTTCACCCCTCTTTTCGCATCCCTCCATGTTTCTTAAGAATTACTCATTGCGTGGATTTTGAGATGTGAAGAGAAAAACCTTGATCCTCTACATTGGGACTAACTTTGAGACTTGGAGAGCCCATCCTTTCCCTTCCATATTGAATTCAGTCTTCCTTAATCCATCATCTACCCCCCATTCCCACATGCTTCAACCAATGTAGAATGTTGAGGGAAAAAGGAAGTATTTACATCCTCATTCATCACCCTATTCCAAACCCCTACATTCACACATGCTTTAGGAAATGTGATATGCAGAGGGAGCGAGGAGGATACTCTACCCCATGTCATGTTGTTTCCTAACCCTCATTCCCCCCTTCCCATCATGGATGTAAGACATAGAGAGTGATGACTTGACGTGTGACTAGGTGATGATGTGGCACATAGTACAATGATGTGGAACCCAAAAATTACTTGTAACATGTATAAGGGAGGAGGTTCATGGAGTCATTAACAGCCAACACATGATATAATAGAAATTCTCTTATATTATATATCGTAAAGAGGTTTTCCAAGTAATTCATGTTGGATTGTAAAGTAGTAGAAAATGTAATGGCCAAATTTAAATGGCATATTATTTCTAAATATGAGTGAATATATAATTTTTAGAGGCCATAACTCAAGATATAGTGATCAAGCTAGGAAAATGAATTCTCATTGGAAAGATATTGACATGAAGAATCTTATGAATATGGTTTCTTGAGATGTAAATTTCAATTTTAGGCCAAGAAATTCAAGGAACCAATCAAATGATAATCCCATGGTCGAAGCCACTTAGGGATATATAATTTTATTATCTCATTGGAGTGGTTAGGGAACCCCTGGATTTCATCAACCATCACTTTTTAGGATTAAATTAGATCCCTATAATAGTGAAATAAGTTCTCCAATGATTCCCTACACGCGAGTTTTGTTTCTCTCTTCCATTTACTTCTTCTTTTTTATTATGTCTTGTTGTGAATATTATGCTCATTGATTGGTAAGCCAGATCTCTATTGGTCTCACTAGGTCTACATCTATTTTCTCCATTCAAGTCTATATTAACATATGGTTGAACGGATCCCTATGCCACCCTTTAGACGTAAATTCTCTTAGA
This sequence comes from Picea engelmannii, assembly GCA_009831015.1. Taxonomy (NCBI): domain Eukaryota; kingdom Viridiplantae; phylum Streptophyta; class Pinopsida; order Pinales; family Pinaceae; genus Picea; species Picea engelmannii. Next base: position 224,724 of record ML793616.1, on the reverse strand, counting down.
ATCTATAGTTCTTTAGTTTTGTCAATTGTATTTTTCTAGTATTTCTTTTGATTAGAGAGATGGAAGACATTTTTACTGACTACAATCTAGGATTTTGTTATTATTATTTTGATCTCCTCATAAAACTACCAAAGAACATGACTTTGATGACTATGTCCTGAATTCATTTAACCTAATACTTTCATATACTTCTTGATATAAAATGGTGCAATCCTATAATTTTTTTTTAATGATCCACTATCATGTTTTAATTCATTTATTTTGTTAGAGAATGAAAGTACTTTTTCACTTACAATGTTTCTTAGTAGGCATGGACGTCTTTCTTGAATGATTTCACTTGTAAAATTTTGGATCTTTTCCTTTTTCTTTAAAAATAAAAAATAGATGCTACCTAGTCCACTTCATATGGTGTGTGTGTGTGTGTGTGTGTGTGTGTGTGTGTGTGTGTGTCTGTGTATTAGGACAGTCTCATAAGATTGACCTCTCTTCCTTGAAATATTCAAATAGAGGGCATCTCAACCATCATCCACAAAAATAGTTAATTGGGACTCATATAAACTCAAACCTCAGCCATATTAGAACCAGATATCTCACAACAAACTCCACCTTGAAATAGCTCGTTTAAACAAATTGAGTTAACCCATAGGGATTTGTGTGTGTTTTTGTATTTCACTTGAAGTGTTTTATTAATGATTGTTGATGCATACCATTAGAGGTTTTTGTTGGATTTTCCTTACTACAACCATAAAAAATCATTGATGTCAAGTCTAGAATCTAACTCTCAATATCTAAAGAGGTTTGACCACCTATTTAAAAATAAATGAGAGAACTTCTTATTCCTCATCGGGATTACCTCTCAAGATTGACTGTTTTTCTAGTTAGGTAAATGATTTCAACACCTACTCATAGGGAAGTGCTAGAAATACCTAGGCATTTCTCACCCTAAATTCATGCTATGTGGCAAGAACAAAACCCTAAAACACTTGTTTTGATTTTTCAATTATGCCCAATCAACTCGACCATGGGATTTTAAGTTTTTTTATTCCTTAGTCCTATACAATGTCTCTTGTAAGGTTTTCATTTTGGGAGATTGTCTCTCTTGGGCTATAGATATTCAGACAACATTTCACTAGACTATATATATATTGTATCATCTTTGGAAAACAATAAATTAATGTCCATTTTACAATTGTCAACAAATCTTTGATTTTATCTAGTAATATGAGTCTCTAGTGTGTGTCCATTTTCTACTACAAATCACGATGTAGACATGGAAGGCAGAGATGCAAGTATCCCACCTACATGAGATTGGACTACTAGAGAATTTTGTAATGCTATGAGAAAGGAAAAACCTAAAGTTCCCTCTCCTAACCTCTCTACACACTCTCAAGCTTCAATACACTTACGATTCTAGCATAGATCACACTGAAATGTAAGAGAACATGAAGGAAAATGAAGGTGTTGGCCCCAAGCAAGAACCCTATATATCCTTTAGATTGACAAGTTCCATGTTGTTCCTCTGACCATTTGCAAACTAAATCATCTTAAAGAACCCAAGTAGGGAAACAACAAATAGAATCCCATAGTGATTGATATTGATCCCACCACTGAACGATGGATACTTCATTGCAAGGAAAAATAAAATCCTCCTAGCGCGAGCTTAATTTCTACACAATATTTATAAGTTTTCTTTCTTTACCTAGATAGCTTGTTTGTTTATGTTTTTAATGCTTTCTACCTTGGGCTTTATGGCACATTAATTTTGGTGGCCCTACATGGAAAATGTTTATTGGATAGACATTGTGCCAAGTTTGAAAGGATGTTATGGTGGTTATCTCCTGACCCCTTTTTTGTAAAGTTGATCCAAAGATGGGTTGTTTAAAAATTGTCTTAGTTTTTCTCCATTCTAGATATTTATTGGATTTCTCAATTTTCCATTCTTAACAAGAAAATTGGAAATATAGCACTTAAAGAAGAAATTAAAACAATCAAGCACATAAAAACAGTATGCAAACTATATTTTTAACATAGTTCACCCTTGTGGGCTATGTCTCCCGGTCCACATCAAGCAATGAACTATTTGTTATTTCTTCTCCCAAATAGGGGTTGGTTCTCTCCTTTACAAAGGGATAACAATACACAAGCAATCATACAACTTGTTTATTCTCCTTTAAAAAGGGATATGAATTCACAAACATTCCTACAACTTGCTTACTTTCCTTCAAAGAGTTCATGAATCCTCTTTTCTTCCCCAATTATTGTAATGTACCCATCCACCCAGGTTCGGCCATGCCACACAAAACTATCTCATTATTAGCTCTAATACCATTTTTGTAACGTATCTAGCCTCCAACTAAGAAAAATTACATGTGGAATACATATAAAAATGAAAATTCTACTAACCAAAATAATTCCTTTACTGTTAGTAGATTCTCTATAGCTTACAACTGCAAATTTATAACAGATTTAGCTACAGTCTATAACCATAAAATAGACGTGTCTAAAGAATTTTAATCATCAACATGAAATAAAACTAAATCGTTCATTACAACAACATATAAGTCATTCTGATTCACACATATTTCATGCACTGCAATAACACATGTAAATAACTTAGTATAAGATAAAACACTTATATTTAAACAAGAATCATGCAACGATCTTTTTGGGACATACGTTCCACCCAACCATATACTGATTGTTCCAAATATCAACAGACAGTCACCCCCGAGCCGAGGCTAGTAATCCACAAAAGAGGGTGGTCTCTCAGAGTCCACTATCAACTCATAAAGATAATAACCCAACTAATATTCTCATGTAGCTACCTCGATATTTCTACCAACTCTCTTCTTCTTGACCTTCCCAACTCAAGGAATGCACCATCCATTTATCGAGGATCACCCAGGGGATGTACAATCCATTTATTAGGGTAACCAAAGGGATGTACCATCCATTTATCAGGGTTGACCCAAGGGATGTACCATATGTTTATTAGGGATATCCCAAGGAATGTGTCATTTGTTTATCATGGTCTCTCTGGCACAAGTAAATAGGAATATCTCAGATGGGAACTCAAGGGATCTTGTTTCTAGGAAAACTATCAGCAAACCAACAACAACACTTGTTGTTTAGTGAAACTTGTTACAGGTATGAAATAACTGAGGGGGGGGGTGAATCAGTTATTGTAAATTATTAACAATCTCTCTCAATTTTAACTTCGAATCATTAATCTTAGTGGCAGTAAGTCTTTACTGTGAAAACCAGTGTTGTAAACAT
>ML793616.1:183754-214387 GCA_009831015.1 Picea engelmannii | reverse complement strand
CGTTTATTCGTTCTTCTGCTTTTCGTATGCCATCGTTCTTCCTGATTTTCTGAACCGGCTCTTTACTTGCCTCCTCTATGCGTGCCACATCATCTAACGCTGTGTTCCAGCATCTGCGTTCCAGTAGTCGTGTTTCAGCAGTCATGTTTCAGCATGTTTCACTTTTGTGTTGCAGCATCTGTGTTTGCTTCCAACAGTCGTGTTTCAGCATTCGTGTTGCAGCAGTCGTGTTTCAGCATTCATGTTCCAACAGTCGTGTTTCAGCATCTACGTTTCAGCATGTTTCACTTTTGTGTTGCAGCATCTGTGTTCGCTTCCAACAGTCGTGTTTCAGCATTCGTGTTGCAGCAGTCGTGTTTCAGCATCTGTTCTTCATAAACAATCGATTTCCATCAATGACAACCTTGATCATCTGCGTCATCTCTGTTGTAGCCATATTTCCAACAAAACTCACACATAAGTTCACTCTTCAGGCCTGACAAACTGGCTATTCATTTCTCCAGATCCAATTCTCTCTGGTTGCGCTCCATACAGATGTGGTTACTCTCATCCACCCCCTTACATGTATTCAATGATAGGCTTTGGGAACACTCAATCTGAAATCAGAAGGTTCATATGCAATTAGAAAGTTTAGGAAAAATGGGCTAAATTGATATACATGGGTAATTCCCCCTTTGACCCCTCTTGGCCATTATCCTAGATGCATCCCCCTCTTGTGGATTAATTCATCCCCCATCTCTTGTCCATGTGCCCTTAGTATTTGGCATCACATTTTTATTATTAAAACATTGAAATACAATTCACATATTACATCGCTTGGCCGTAGCCACATATTATATCCATATACGCATTAATTAAACTGTGGATTATCATGGGGATGTTACATTCCCCCTCCCATACAATTTTTCACCATCCTTGGTGCACTCTATGCATTAAAACCTAACCCTAGGAGATGAAGCACCAAAAGTCATGTGGGCCCCATTTGGGTAAGTTAGTACATCAACTTCCCAGGGTCATAACTTTTGCATACGATCTTCGTTTTATGCACATGATAGCCCATTGGAAAGGTCTATCCGAGGACTACACATTTTTCTGCCATTTATCAAAATACATTCCTAATTGTGGTGATCGATAAAAACGTTGTTTAGGGCCTCAAAACGGCCCCGCAAGTTAGGAACCCGAAAACTAGGAAAAAAATTACCAAACTGGAAAACTGCCAAAATGAACTAGTTGGAATAGGTGGGAGGCCACGGACATCCATATGGATCAATCCTCCCCCATTAGGAATCAATGGTCTCCATTGCATTGATTTCTCCCATCAGATGAGGAAATCTCTGATGAATTTTGCCCTGGGTGAGCCACTTGCCTTGGTGCAAGAGTTGCCCTACTTTGACAACTCGATAAAGTTGGATCCTTTTTTGTCGAGTTCCCTTGATATGTGTGTCCACAATATGATTATTGGATTCCTATTGCATGTAGTTAGGTTTTATCTCTTTTGGTGTCAACTTCTCTTATATCTCTAAGGTGTCCAATAATGGTGGGAAATATGGCCGAAGGAGAGCCACATTAAAGATTGGGTGCAGGCCAAGGAAAGGGGGGATGTTGAGCGCAAAAGCATTGTCACCCACAAACTTGGTGATGGTGTATGGACCATACTAGAGTGGGAGAAAATTTTGATGGGGCCCTGTAAGGATTTCTTTCTGCAAGTGCAACCAAACTTTGTCGCCCACCTGAAACTTATCTGGCACCTGGTGTTGATCATGGCGTTTCTTGTACTTGGCATTGGACTTTTGTAAAATATCTTGTACATGTTGGCGAGTGTGATGGATCCGTTCAATAAACTGGGTATCTTTGTCATCTTCTGGTGGAGAAGGGGATGATTTGGTCGAGGTGGTTGCCAGGAGTAGTGCAACATCTATGGTGCCCAATGGTTGGAATCCCAACCCCACCTGAAAGGGGATATGGCCAGTTGAGCTATGAAGGGCTAGGTTGTAGCTATGTTGGACATAGGGAAGACTGTCATCCCATGTGTGATGGTTCTTGGAATTATACATGCACAGGATATGTACGATCATTTGATTGACAACTTCAGTTTGGTCATCTATCTAGGGGTGGAAGGCAGTGGATTTGGTGAGCTTGGTATCCAATAGTGACTAGAGGCTTGACCAAAATGTTTTGGGGAACCGACTGTCCTGATATGAGACAATAGTTTGTGGGATCCCAAAGTGTACCCATAAGCGTTCAAAGAAGAGCTTGGTAGTGGCTTCTATAGTGATTTTCTTCTTGCAGATGGCCATAATCCCCATCTTGAAAAAGTGATCGACAATCACAAAAACATATTCATTTCCCCTCTTGATGGACGGGAGGCTCGACATGTAGTCGATTGATATGGATTACCACGGCTTGTCAAGAGTAGGCAGAGGGGTGTACATGCCCTATTTCATAGTGGTTGGTTTGGCAATAGTGCAGGTAGTGCGGGACCTGATATACTTTCTGACATCCTGTCGAAGTTTCATCCAGTAGAAATTTTTTTGCAGCACTACCACTGTCTTTTCGATGCCAATGTGTCCTTCCACCCAACTGTAGTGAGCTTCCCAAATCATCTTCGTGTGCTCGCTTGATGGAACGTAGAGATGGACCAAATGACACAATAGCTCGTCCTGAAGATGGAAATGAGAGACCACTGAGTTTTATCCCAACATTTTGTAGGTGGTGGAGAAGTCAAGGTCTGTCTCATAGAGGTGGGGCCATCCAAAGATCTCATGGCTGCAAGAGTCTAGTACCATGGTGAGTGCCACGACTGGAGGTTGACTAAGGAAATCAACAACTCGGTTGGTACTTTCTGTTTTATACTTGATGTTGAGGTGGAACTGTTGTAATTATGTGGACCACTTCTGATGGTGGTCATTTTGTAATTTGTCTTGGGTATGCATGAACTGTAGTGGCTTGTGATCAGTGTGGATGATTGTCTCCTTCCCCAGAATGTAATGTATCCACTGGCAACAGAATTTCACAATGGAGTACATTTCTTTGTCATAATTAGGGTACTTACGGACATCATTTGATAGTGTCTCACTATGATAAGCCATGGGGTGGCCATGTTGAGTGAGAACAACACCCATGGCATAGTATGAAGCATTTGTATTGATCTCAAAGGGATGTTGTTGGTCTGGTAATTAAATAATTGGGGATCATCACAAACATTTCTTCAAGTCATCAAAGGCTTGTTTTTGCAACAGGCCCCACACAAATTTTTCCTTACCACCAGAGTTGGTTACTTGGCTAAGTGCCCATGCGATATGAGAGAATCCCAACATGAACCTGCGACAGAAATTGGCGAGGCCCAAGAAGATATGAAGCTTAGTGAGGTTGGTTGGGGCTGGACAGTCACGAATGATCTAGATCTTGATTGGATCCACATGCACACCATGTTGATCAACAATGTAGCCTAAGTAATGGACCTTGTCTATGCTGAAGGAGAATTTTTCCAAGTTTTCATATAGTTTGTGTTGTTGCAGGGTGTGCAAAACCTGTTGAATATCTTGCAAGTGTTCTTCGCAAGTCTTGTTGTAGATGAGGATGTCATATAGATACACCACTACAAAAGTAATGGTGAAAGGTCGCAAGATATCATCCATCATCCTCATAAAAGTTGTTGGATTATTTGTGAAACCAAAGAGCATGACCAACCATTCAAAGACCTTTTAAATTGAAGGCGGTCTTCCATACATATGTATGTTCTATTAGGACCTAGTGGTAGCTAGACTTCATATCAATATTACTTAATTATTTTTCCCCCATGAGCTGATCAAGGAGGTCGTCTATTCAAGGAATCGAGTGCCGGTTCCGAACTGTGATTTTATTCAGGGCCCGATAATCAATGTAGAATCACTAGGTCCTATTTTTCTTCTACACCAATACGATTGGGATCCCACAAGGTGATGATATGGGATGGATGTGCCCCTTATGGATAAGTTCTTAGATCTGCCTCTTGATCTCCTCATTTTATAATAGAGTGCAGTGGTAGACCGACCTATTGGGTAGCGGGGCACCTGTGGTCAGATCGATGGGATGCTTGACCTGGTAGTGCAGAGGTACCCCAGTAAGAGAGGAGAATATATCTTAGTATTCTTCCATGACCTTATGCAGTAGCTTATGTTGTGTGGAGAGATCAACGACAAAGGTTGTAGATGTGATGTGGTTGTGATCTTTCTCTTACTCTGAGAGAGAATCACGAAGAAGACAAATTTATCAGTCTGAGAGATGACCTTCCTGCTTTTCTTGGTAGAGATCAAGGAACTATCACTAGGAGGGACTGCCTTGGGTATCATGTACAAGTTCATGTTCAAAGTAATAATAATGCTATAAGGCCTAGACTCATATACAACCTGACGTTTCCATAAATAAGGTTGGCCCAAAAGAACATTACAAACATCAAGAGGAGAAACATCACACAATACCTCGTCTTTGAAGGGCTTGATGTCATACGATAGTCGACACTATTGGCTGACATAGAGATTGCTTCCTTGGCAGAGCCATCCAATGGTGTAGGGATGCGGGTGTGGTATTGTCAGCAGGGCCAACCACTTGATGGCCTCTACTGAGATAAGGTTCTTTTGGATACCGTTATCAACGATGAAGTGCAGCGGGGTGCTTGTTACCCACATCTGTGAACGGGAAAGGCAATCGTCTTGTCCCAGCTCGTTTGGTTCACCAACCTGAAGCTTGGTGGTAGAAATGGTGGCACTGGGTTACACGTCAATGATTTGTCTTCCCCTTTATGGTTTTGACTCAGATTTAGAACCCACATCTGATTCATAGGCTTTCACTTTGACCATCAGTGAGTGATTTGAGCGGCAATCAATAGTGTTATGCCAAGGGAAATTATGGAAGTCACACCACTTCCCTCTATCCTTTTTTGTCTTTCCAATGTCCTTATTTTCTTGCATCTTGGATTGGTTTTCTTGATATTGTCCATCCTTTCTCTATCCTTTGTTTTGTAGTTTGCAGCTACCCTTTCCTAGTTTTTTCTGCGAGGGGTTCCCAAGCCCAATTGTCGTGTCTTTTGTTTGAGCTTCTACTCGATTTTGATGACATAACGGTAGGTCGCACCCAAGGATGAGATGTCCAGAAATTCCATTTCGGTTTGGATGTATCTATGTAGAGCATCGCGATACTTGAACACCATATGTGTCCTTGACTTTTTGATACCCAACTTGGTGTGCAGGGTATGGAAAGTATTTATGAAATCTGGCACTGCTTGGTCTCTTTCTTACCGTAGTGTGGTCCATTTGGTATACAAGTCGTCATAACTTCCGACAGGGTAGTATTATTCCTTAATAACATCCCTAAAGGATTCCCAGGTGGTCATGAATATAAATAATGAGGGTTCCTCTGTTTGCTTTTCCTAATATAAAGTTTCCCACCAATCTTTGACATGGGGAATGACTTTGAGGAGCGCAAAATTAATTGTTTCTCTATTTGAAAAGTTATGGATAGAAAAATATCCTTCTAGTAGATTCCACCACTTGTCTACAACATCTGTGTCTATATGACCTTCAAATATAGGAATGTTGAAGTTGATTTGTTCCTTGAATGGGGCGCTTCCTCCGCTCGAGGAAGATGCGTCGCTTGTTGGTAGTCGCTGAAGGATTTGCGTGAAACTATCCATCACCTTGTTCCTCTGTTGCATGAGGGCTTCCTCAATCAAAATTTTGAAAGGATCTCATGTCCTGTCATCTTTCTTTTCTCTTTCCATGAGAGGTCGTTTAAGCATGTGAGATATTTTTTCCTCAAGAGAAACAAGCTCGAGACCCAATTCTTTGTACCCTGACCTCATTGGGGAGATGCATTAAGACGACAAGGAGAAGACCGCTCTTATACCACTGGTACAAATTTTATGATCAGAATGAAATGAATATAGATTATTAAAAGATGACTAACACGGAATAAAAGAGATACAATAAAATGGGTTTTCTATTCAATAAGGAAATAAGATGAAACTATAAAATGCAGTGGAAAACAAGCTTGCAAGAATGGTGGCGGCTTATCTCTGAGAAGAGATGTGACGATTTCACTCATGCACAAGACGATCATTACAATGAGGCTCTAAAGGCATTTTTAAAATAAACATGAATGTCAAAAACCCTAGACATCCAAAAACCTAACCCTAGGAGATGAAGCACCAAAAGTCATGTGGGCCCTGTTTGGGTAAGTTAATACAACAACTTCCCAGGGTCGTAACTTTTGCATACAATCTCCATTTTTTGCGCGCAATAGCCCGTTGGAAAGGTCTATCCAAGGACTACACATTTTTATGTTATCTATCGAATTCCCTTTTTGACTGTGGCAAGCCCTAAAAACGTTGTTTAGGGCCTCAAAACGGCCCTGCAAGTCAGGGACCCGAAAACTAGGAAAAAAATTGCCAAACTGGAAAATTGCCAAAATGAACCAGTTGGAATAGGTGGGAGGCCATCGAAATCCATTTGGATCATCCCCTTAGTGCTATATCTAAATTACATTCCAATAAATCATGTGTTAGGATCAGCTACATACTTCTTTAGAAAGGATACATGAAATACATTATGCACTCTTATGGATGCAGGGAATTCTAGCATGTATGCAACTTGCCCTATCTTTTCTAATACTTCAAAAGTACACAATATTTTTCTGCAAACTTCGGGAAAAAATCTAGTCTTATTGAACTTCTATTTTTCTTTACTTTTAAGAACACATGTTTCCCCACTTTAAAATCTCTGAAAACTATGTTCTTGTATGCATAACTTTTCTTCCTATCCTGGGAAGCCTTTATATTTTTCTTTATCTTTTCCATCTGCTCTTCCATTTATTTTAATAAATCTGTTCCAACTACTACACAACTTCTCTATCTGTTGGATTATCCCAACTCATTAGAGTGTTACATTTTCTTTCATATAATGCTTCAAATGGACTCATTTTCAGTAAGGCTTGATACCCATTATTGTAGGCAAATTCAACTAAATGAATACAATCTTCCCATTTTCATGGATGATCCATCACATACATTCTAAGTATGTCCTCAATTATCCTTTTAGTCCTTTCTGTTTTCCCATGTGACTCTGGATGATACGTTGTACTGAGATTTAGATTCATCCCAAAGCCTTTGAACAAACCTTTCCAAAAATTAGAAGTAAACTTTGGATCTTTATCTGAAAATATTCTCTTAGGTACTCCATGTAACCTAAAAACTTCCTTCATATAAATTTATGCGATATTGGTTTCCTTGTGTCTAGTCTTTACTAGAATAAAATGTGTTTCTTTAGTCAATTTATCCACCACCACCATGATGGAATCATGCTACTTCATTGTTCTGGGCATCTTAGTAATAAAATCAGCTATGACCACTTCCCACTTCTATTCTATAATGGGCAATGGTTGTAGAAAAATTGTTGGGTGTCTATGTTTTGTCTTCACTTTTTGGCATTCTAGAAATCTGGCTATATAATTAGCCACGTCTTTCTTCATTACCAGAAAAAAGTACTAGCTTCTTACTGCTACAATTGTCTTATGATATCATGGGTGCCCAGCCCCGGCATATGGCACATTGTGCATTTCCTTCACAACTGTATTTTTCATCTCATTGGAATTCTGCACATATGTTTCCCTTGTACATGAGAATTACATCTTCTTTCAGCTCATAGAAATTAAATTTCTGTTGAAAATTACCTTGTTGTAATGTTTCATTTATTTTCACATATTGTTAATCTGAATTCTCTGCTACAATAATTTGATATTTCATATCTATCATTTATATACCGATGGATGCAATATGCACTTCATGAGATCTCCTGCTGATTTCATCAGCTACTTGGTTTTCTTTTCCTTTTATATGCTTAATTTTGAAGTCATATTCACTCAAACATTCTAGCCATCTAGTTTTTCTAGCATTTAGTACCAGTTGTCCAAACAAAATTTTCATACTATATTGGTATGTTCTTATCTCAAATTTCTTACCCATAAGGTAATGCCTCCACATTTTTAATTAATGTACAATCATTTCTAACTACAAGTCATGTGTAGCATAATTCCTCTCATGCTCTTTTAATTTTATGAACTCATAGCATACTACATTGTCCCTTTGATTGAGAACTCCACTGAGTCATTCCTTGCATGCCTCATTGCACACAAAAAAATATTCATTTGGATCTGCAATCTTCAGTATTGACGCAGTTTTCAATATTTCCTTTAATTGTTGAAAACTCTCTTCACATTAGGAAGTCCACTCGAATTTCACTCCCTTCTTTTGCAAAGAAGTGATTGGACTTCTAGTTCTTCAGAACCCTTATGTGAATCTTTAGTAATAACTGATAAGACCCATGAATGATAAGACCTCTATCACATTCTTTGGTGTTGGACATCCTCTAATGGCCTCTATATTCTCAAGATCAACTTCTATCCCTACTGCTGAAATTATATGCCCCAAGTAGTGAATCTTCTTTTGATAAAAGATGCACTTACTTAGCTCAACATACAATCTATGGTCTCTTAAAACTTGCAAAACCATTCGTAAATTTTTCTCATGTTCTTCTTCTAATTTAGAATAGATGAGGATACCATCTAAGAATACAATCACAAACTTGTCCAGGTACTCCCTGAACACTCCATTCATCAGGCACGTAAAAACTATTGGGGAATTTGATAGTTCAAATGGAACTACGATGAATTCATAATTCCCATATCTTGTTTTGAATGTTCTCTTGTTGATGTCTTCTTCCTCTATTCTTACTTGATGATATCCTAATCTCAAGTCAATCTTCGAAAAGATTCTTTCACCTTTCAGTTGGTCAAATAAATCATCGATTCTTGGCGAAGGATACTTATTTTTTATGCTAAGCTTATTAAGCTTCCTAAAATCAATACACAGCCTTAAAGTTCCATCCTTCTTCAAAAACAAATAACCGGGGCTCCCCAAGGTGACACACTTGGGCGTATATACCCCTTCTTCAAAATTTCTTCAAGTTGCATCTGCAACTCTTTTAGTTATGGTGTACCCATTCTATTTGGTGTCTTGGACACTGGGGAATCTCCTGGCACCAAGTGAATAGTGAAATCAATGTCTCTCTTTGGTGGAAATCCTATAATTTCTCTAAAAAAATCTTCAAAATCCCTCAAAATCGGATGGTCTTCAATGCTTGCCACTTTGTCTTTGGTTTCCTCTTCCATATGGGCTGCAAACATCTAGCATCCTTTCCTAAGGCTCTTCTTCAACTACATAGATGGAATATCTCTAATATGTACAACTTTTGGAATGCCTTGAATATTTTCTTGCTGCTCTTCCTCATCAAGACATGTGATTGTATTGTTGTAATAGTCTAAGACAACATGATGTTTCTCCAACCAATCCATGCCAATTAGACAATCGTATGAGCCCAATGGTATGATGTTTACATCCACCTTTGTAATGAGTCTATTCATGTCTATCAAACAATATTTTACCAACTCATTGACTTTCCTCTTATCCCCGTGGCCAACTGAACTAACCAAGATTTATTATGCTTACTTATTTGCAAGTGAAATATTTCAACGATGTTAGCATTTATGTAACTATGGCTAGCTCCAAAATCAATTAGAATTTACATGGGCTCATTATTGATCTTATCTTCCACTTCGATCATGGGATATTGATATTGATACTTTTCTAGCACTAGCTTCTTGCTTGGTGCCAGAGTCCTTGTTAACTTGCTTATGTAGCATATTTAGGCTTTGAAGTATCTGTTCTTGAGCCTTCATGATCATCTCATTATCGGCCTTATAGCTTTGCACTTCTTTTTGCAGGCTTCTCATAGTTATAGTCCCCTGCCTGTATCTTCTCGCATTAGACTCTGTCTTAGCATTACGCATGCTATTATGAATACCTCCAATTTCTTATTCATGGTTGTAAAACCCTTGAGCATCCTCCATGTATATACTTCTCATGTAGGAACTAAAGTTTGTTTTTCCATATCTCTAATTCTGTAAGAATGTCCATGCAGTAATTGTTGTTATAATTAAGCATATTGAAAAATATTTATCAATTAGATTACAGGTAATTATTCATTTTCAATTATGAATAATATTAATTCACTACTCTCAATTATGATTCCTTAGATGTATTCATTTTCAAAACAAATTTCCAGCAGTTATCCTCATGTTTCAATCTGAGTTTTGACCTAATAGTTACAACAATTACAAGTTGCAATTTTCCCTACTACAGAATTCACTTTTATTACTTTTGAAGAAATATAATGCCCAAATCAAAATTCTGGGTCAACGGATCTCTTCTACTTCTCAATATCTTTCCAATGACTATTTTTTTTCCCTAATATGAGCTCTGAGATGAACATTATGGTGGAAAAAGAGTGAAGGAATATTCATTGGCATGTGAAACATAGTAGTGACGCTCAACAATCATCCGATCATTTCTTGATTATATCTCTGGCATTGATCTATCTTAATGGATTCATCATGGATATAAGTCATATCTCTTATTCATACCTTCCATGAACCTGCTACCAACACTTAGCTTATTTTTCCTTCACAGACTCGTGGACTCATAAACTTGAAACCTTCCTTTCATAAATTCATTTGAGAGGTCCCAACACTTAGCCATTTTTCCATCTTTGCAGACTCGCGGACTCACGGACTCATAATCTTGTAACCTTCCTTTCATAATTTTGTTCGAGAGGTCCCAAAACTTAGCCATTTTCCAATATTCACAGACTCATGGACTCATAATCTTGTAGCCTTCCTTTCATAAGCCCGTTCGAGACATCCCAACACATCCATTTTCCACTATGTGGACTTGCAGTAACTTAACACTTAGAAAAATTCCAAGATCTTACCATTGTTTCATGGGACTGACAGTTAGCCTTCCACAGGGCTCCAGCTCACCCACCAACTTTCATCCCTTCCAATAGTTACCCTCCACCATGGTAGTACATGTATTTATTCTACCATGTTAGTTGACACGTGGCATCCACATCATGTCGATGTCATCGTACGAAAAAATATCCAAATTTTCCGATTTTCTTATTTTCAAAATTTCCAAAGAGGCTCAATTCTTCACATCACCCATGAAATTCTCTCTATTTTATTGTAGTAATTTAATAAAGCAAGTTGTAGACATACTTTAGAAAATAATTCTCTAAATTGTTTTGCTTCAGCATTCTGTTAACTCGATCCATCCAGGCTCAACATTTAAAACTAAGATTTTGTTACCACTTTGTAACGTACTCATCCAACCTGTCTAGGCCACACCACACAAAACTCTATAATTATTATATATGATACCATTTTTGTAAAGTACCTAGCCTTCAACTAAGCAACATTATGTGTCGAATACATATAAAACCAAAAAAAATTCTATCCAAAGTAATTCCTTTAATGTTAGCCGATTTCATGTAGCTTACAACTACAAATTTATAATAGATTTAGCTACAATTGATAACCATTAAAAATATGCATCTAAACCATGATAGCACTCAACATGAAATACAACTAAATCTCTCATTACAACAACATATAAGTCCTTCTAATTCACGCATAGTTCATGCACAATAATAACACATGTAAATAATTCAATACAAGATAAAACACTTATCTTTAAACAATAATAGTGAAACCAGCTGCTTGGGATGAACGTTCCACCCAACCATAGACAAATTGTTCCAAATATCAACATCCAGTCACTGCCGAGATGAGACTAGTAATCCATAAAAGAGGGTGGTCTCTTATATTCCACTCACAGCTCATAAATCACATAACCCAACTCATATTCTCCTACAACTATATAGATATTTCTACCATCTCTCTTCGTCTTGACCTGTCAAACCCAAAGAATACACCATTCGTTTATTAGGGATCACCCAAGGGATGTACCATCTATTTATCAAGGATAACCCAAGCGATCTACCATCTGTTTATTAGGGTAACACAAGGGATTTACCATTCATTTATCAGGGCTGACCCAGTGGATGTACCATTTGTTTATCCAGGATATACAAAGGAATGTTCCATTCATTTATCCGGGTCTCTCTATCACAGGTAACTATGAATCTCTTAGATGGGATGTTAAGGGATCTTGCTGCTAGGAAAACTATCAGAAAACCAACAACAAGACTTGATGTTTAGTGCAACTCACACAGGAGTTCACTCTTTAGGACTGACAACCTGGATCTTCAGTTCTGTAGCTCCAATTCACTCGAGTTACACTCCAATTACACTCCACAATTCTCCCTCCATGGGTGCTCTAGCTCTAGCTCTCTCTTCTCCTTATCTATTTCCTTCCCATGCAAAAAAGATGATTGATTGTCGTCCCAACCCATACGATTTTCCTCTATTGTGGCGTTCCTTTCTTGATAAGCACTCTTTCCCAAGATGATTTTACTCAACCCCCATGTGCCCAATAACTCTAGGATGTGACCACTCACACCCACCGTCTTAAATGTATTCAATGATTGGCTTCATAAACACTCAATATGAAGGATGTGTTCACCTGCACCCACCCTGTTACATGTATTCAATGATTGGCTTTGGTAACACTCAATCAGAAATCAAAAGGTTCATATACAATTGGAAAGTTTAGGAAAAATAGGTTAAATTGATATACATGGATAATTCCCCCTTTGACTCCTCTTGGCCATTATACTAGACACTTCCCCCTCTTGTGTATTAATTCATCCCCCATCTCTTTTCCATGTCTCTTGAGCAAATCAAATCACATTTTTATTATTAAAACATTGAAATACAATTCACATATTACATCTCTTGGTCTTAGCCACATATTATTTCCACATAAGCGTGAATTAAACTGGGGATTATAATGGGGGTGTTACAATAATGATCTCTCAATTCACAAGCCTACAAATTTCTTAAATAATTCATTATTGTTGAGAACCACCTCAACATATCAAGGAGGGAATATCTCCCAAGATCCCATAAATTAGGATCTGGGCACAAATCAAGGGATTGGTTTGAGGAGATATCTCAAGCATCCACATGAAGATCTCAACTCTCAATGAAGATAGCAACTTCCCCTTGAGACTAGGAAATTGAAATGTTATGTATCTCTCATACCAATAGTTTACTATTACAATAAAAAATATAATAATACATAAGCACCTAGGCTCAAAATAAGTATTAATCATTTCATTTTTTCCTTTTCTCCTTTTTACCCAAAACTTCAATGACCCTTTTCTTTCAAGTATGAAGTCCATTTGATCTTGTTCAAATTGTGTTGGAAAGTTTCCTACAAGCTCTTCATTGTGTGGAAAATCTTGGAATAAATGAAAACCACTTGAATGTGAATATCCTCCTGGATCATACCTCCCCACAAAAAGAACCTTTGGTCCACTAAAAGTCTAGAGGGTGGCTTTATTTTTTCTCTCTTGGAGGTTGATTTATGTTTTCTCTTTATTTCTGAACATTGTCAACAAAGGCATGAACTATTTTGTGTTTCTATAACATGTTAAGAACAAAATATCAAAATAACATAAAAAAAAACTTAGAATAAGTACTCAACACCTTGAAAAATATAGAATTTCAGATAATAAGTCTTTTCGAGGGGGCAACCTCCTTATACACCACATAAATTTCCAAATACAAGAGGATTCCAAATGAAAAGGTCTTCTTGGTATATATAGGATACTAGGAGGTACAATTACAACTAATGGACCCAAGGTGACATAAATAAAATAAAATTACTAATGTAATATGCCCCAATTAATGGGTAATGTGCCACTATTTAGGTCTTAACATGCCCCTCCCATTTAGAAAAGTGTTGTCCTCAATGCTTGAGAAATTCTGTATGCTTATGTATAAAAGACTCATCTTCCCAAGTGGAATCTTAAGTAGGTAGTTTCGTCCACTTAATGAGATACTCTGAAATGGATCTATTCCTCAGCTGGCGAATTCTTGTGTCAGTGATAGCTTCATTCTCCAATATGATTTTTCCTTCCTCATCAAGTTCTATCAATATAGTTTGAACTGGGATATTGTCACCTATAACCTTTTTTAAGCATGAAACATGGAAAACTAGGTGTACTCGCGAAGATGCATGCAACTCCAATTTGTATGCCATATTACCAATCTTTTGCAACACCTTATAAGGGCCATAGTACTTTGGTGATAATTTATTATAATTTTTATCCCTCTTGAGGGAAATTTGTTTGGATGGTTGTAGTCTTAAAAATACCCAATCCCCTACTTCAAAACTTCTTTCACTACGATGTTGATTTGCTTGTTTTTTCATGTGATTTTGTGCCATGGTTAGGTTGTCCTTTAAGAGTTGAAAAACTTGTTATTGATGCTCAATGTGATCTTCCACTGCTTGAACCTTATATTTTTATTTTAGAGAAGACGTGATGGCAGGTGGGTGGTATCCATAGATTTCCATAAATGGTTTCATTTTTATTACGGTATGAAAGGACATGTTATGCCACCATTCTGCCAAGGGTAACCATTTGAACCATTGTGTTTGTTTATTAGAGACAAAGCAATGAAGGTAGGCTTCCATACATTTGTTGACTAATTCATTTTTTTTATCAGATTGAGGATGATAAGATGAGATATGAGCCAATTGAGTACCCAAACAAAAAAAAAAAAATTGTCTAGTGAAGATGGGATCTCTGTCACTTACGATAATCTTTGGGCTTCCATGTAGCTTTTGAAATGTCTCCATGAATGCGGTGGAAACTGTATTAGCTTTGAAAGGATGAGAGAGTGAAAAAAGGTGTGTGTAATTGGTCAGTCTATCAACAATCACCATGATGACACTCTTTCCTTCAGAGTTTGGTAACCATGTGATGAAACCCATGAAAACCTCCTCTCAACACTGACTTGGGATGGATAATGGTTGTAAAATAACCGCGGTCTTAATTGTTTCCACCTTATTTTGTTGGCAAACCAATCATTCTTCCACAAACCTTTGAACATTATTTTTAAGGCCATCCCCAAAAAAATACTTCTTGACCTTATGGTAGGTTTTTAAAAATACCGAGTGCCCTCCTATCGGAGGGGTGTGCAATTCCAAGAGTACCTTTTTTTTGAGTTGGGATTTCTTACATAAATATAAGCGATCTTTGTACCATAGTGAATCATTTTTCCATGTAAATGTATATGATGCACTGGAATCATGTTGCAACATTTGAATGAGAGTCCACATGGTTTTGTCATTCTTCCATTCATCCCTCGCTTCTATTATCCAATCGGGTTGGATGATCGAGATAACACAGAAAAAGGCCTCAATATCTTCATCCTTTATTGAGAGTGCATCTACCACAACATTTTTCTTCCCTTTTTTTAGATGATTTAAAAATCATAACCCAACATATTGGTCACCGATTTTTGTTGTTCTTATGAATATAGTCTTTGCTCGAAGAAGTATTTAAGACTATCATGATATGTTTTGACCTTGAAGTGCCTACCTATTAGGTAAGGGAACCATTTCTTGAATTCATTTAGTATTTCCATCATTTCCTTCTCATAAATGGGTTTGTGTAAGTCCATTCACTTGAGTGGCTGACTTTCAAAATAAAGGGGCCTTCCTTCTTGCATTATAACAGAACCAATGCCATTTATTCAGGTATTGCATTCCACAATAAAGGTTTTTGTGAAGTCTGACATGGGTAACAAAGAAGCTTTGCACATCACCTATTTAAGTTGTTCAAAATATTTAGTTGCCTCTGGAGTCCATGAAAATGCATCCTTCTTAGTTAATGTCATTAAAGGTGCTAATATTCTTCCATAATTCTTAACAAACTTGCGATAGTAACCTATCAAACCCAAAAATCCTCTAAGATTCTTCAATGTTTCAGGAATCGTCCAGTCCATCATGGCCTTAATCATGTTAGGGTCTAAATTGACACCTTCATGAGATACAATATGACCCAAATACTCTACCCCCTTCACCCAAAAGAAACATTTGGATGGTTTGACATATAGGTGTTTCTCCTTTAGTCATTGTAGCAACTTGTCAACATGTTGCACATGTTCCTCCCAATAATTTCTATAGATTAGTATATCATCAAAAAATACTAACACAAATTTTCGAAGGAAGGGCTTGAAAATGGAATTCATCAACCCTTGGAATGTGTAAGGTGCATTTGTAAGGCCAAAAAGAATGACCAAAAATTCATAATGTCCTTCATGATTTCAGAAAGTTGTTTTTGGTACATCTGCTTCATTCATTCTAATATGATGATACCCTAAACGAAGATCCAAATTTATGAAATATATTGATCCATGTAGTTCATATAACAATTCATCAATGATGGGAATGAGAAA
The DNA here is from genome assembly GCA_009831015.1 of Picea engelmannii. Taxonomy (NCBI): domain Eukaryota; kingdom Viridiplantae; phylum Streptophyta; class Pinopsida; order Pinales; family Pinaceae; genus Picea; species Picea engelmannii. Next base: position 198,088 of record ML793616.1, on the reverse strand, counting down.
CTTGTATTTAATAGTGATCTTGTTGAGATCTCTATAATCTGGACACATACTCCATGAGCCCTATTTCTTGAGTACCATTACCACTGGTGCAGAGTAAGAACTTTGGCTAGTTCTAATAATTCCAACCTCTAACATTTCTTCAACCATACACTCAATTTAACTCTTCTGGGCTTAAGGGTATCTGTAATGCCTGATGTTAGGAGGAACACTCCCAGGAATTAGGTGAATAGCATGATCATGATTTCGAGTGGGTGGAAGACCTCTAGGAATATCTTCAAATACTTTGGAATCCTTATCAATGATCCCTCGAATATCTAGTGGAATAGATGACTTAGATGTTTGAACTTCTAGTGAGAATATTTGTACAATTGCACCCTAATGCCCCTTTTACAATAATTTTTTCATTCCATTAGAGCTTATCACCTTATTGGGTTTCCATGCGATACCCCTTAGCTCAACTTCTTTTCCTTCCAATGAAAATTTCATGAGAAGTTCTTGAAAATTAAAATCTATTGTTCCCAATGATTGTAACCATTGGACTCCTAGTACGACATCAATACCAGCCATTGGTATAGAAATCATTGGACTATTCATTACATATTCCCCCATAGTAATATTGATCTAATGGAATTTTCCTGAGCAATTGATAGTTCCTCCATCTACAATCATTACTTGAAACTCTGGCGTTGGATATATAAAGAAATTGACAGCTTTGGCTAATTTATAGTGAATGAAATTACGAGTACTACCAGAATCAATTAGGACTATTAACGTTTTCTTTTTTATATATCCTTTGATCTTGAGGGTTTGAGGAGTGATAATTCCATCCAATGCATTACATGATATCGTGGGATTCACCTCTTCAGAAGAAATCTCTTCTACGTTTCCATATTGAGATGGTTCTTGTTCTTGTTCTTGTTCTTCTTCCTCTTCACAATCTATGTAGAATAATATGTCCCTTACTGTACTTGTTTTCACAATTAAAGCATAAACATTTTTCTTTTATTTCCTCCAATTTTTTAGGTGTCAACCTTGTAGGTTGAGGTGTTTTATAATAAGGAACATTATTCTCTCAATAGATGTTAGGAGTGGTTCTTCTAGTAGCCATATCCATATTTTTACTTCCAACATTTCTTGCCACCCTGAATGCATTCTCCAATGATTTTGGATCCCAAATGTGAACCTCACGTTGAATGTTATCCCTTAAAGTTCCTAAGAATACATCAGTCAGGTACTCATATGGAATATTTGTTACCTTTATATTCAATATTTGGAATATCTTAATGTGCTCCACAACTGAACCCTTTTGCTTGAGATTTATCAATTGGCTAAAGAAGGTATTTTTCCTTGTATCCTCATAGTGTGCTATCATTTCTTCTATGAAAATTGTCCAAGTGAAAAGTGATTTATGAGAACAAATCCATCAATACCACACAAATTTATTTGGTTCTAAATATAAAGAATATATTTGTACCTTTTGTGTATGTGGCACATGATGTAGATTAAGGAACTATTGCATCTGAAGTATCCATGTGGTTGGATCCTTTCTGTCAAACTTCCTCATATCAATATTAGGAAAGTGGTTGGTCTTCAAGCCAAAGTTGGAGTTTCTCTAGTATTGATTCATCTTCCTTATGTCCTAATCATGAATTTCATGGGATACATTTTCACTTTCGGGAGGCCTCTCTATTAGGATATTTTTCAATCCTTCCATGATCTCCCTTTTTAAACCATCCATCTTAGTATCCATTATTGCCTCCAACTTAACTTCAGTTGAATCCATCATCCTTTATATTTCATAATTTGTTATTGTCTTCTTTTGTAAATCATTTATGTCCCTGCACATTTCTTCACCTTCATCAAGAGTCCAAGTAGAACTGTCTAGAGGCTTATTTGGTGTATAAGTTCCCTTTTTTGGTGGCATGTTGGCCAAGTATCACTTTTAAACCTTGATTTAAAGGTGGTTCTTCTAGACGATCTTTATTCTATTGTATATCCAAAATTTTGGCCCTTCTGGGTCTCAAAATTTAGTTTTGTAGTTCTATGATACGTCTTCTCTATAATGCCATGGGTCTAATCAAAATTGGAGTGCCAAGTGGAATTTATGGTAACTTCCCCACACCTTGCTGATTTTTTCCATTCTAGGAGAGTGTACTTGTAAAGCATGCCAAGAGAACAATATATGATATTTGATTCTGAAACTTTTACCAGAAATACTACACACTGTCCACTTTCCATTGCAATGGGTCTTACTTAATTTGGATAATCATGAAATAATATATCATTGTTTTACCCAGAACACTTGTTTGAGACTATTTAATATGACTAGTCATATACCCTATCTTACATAGGGTGTATCTACAAAAGTAAGATGACCCAGAAGATAAAAAAGTTATAAAATATACCTTGATAATTTCTATGAATATCCTCAGGGTTTCATTGTGTGAAACGTTATAGAAAAAAAGTTATCGCAAAAATTCCACAATGAGTAAATTCAGGATGATTCTAGAACCCTATCTTACATAGGTTATATATCTGAAATTATAAGGCCTCAAGAGCTGAAATTTGAAACCACGTACCTTGATCCGTCTAATAAATATCCTCTGAGGGGTTCCTTCGGAAATATAGTAGAAAATTATTTTTATTGAAAATTGCAAGGTGTCTCAGATGTAGTAGCGAAACCTCGCGACCTTGATCTCTGATACCAATTGTTAAGAACCAAATATCAAAATAGCATAAAAAAAACTCAAAATAAGCACTCACCGCCTTGAAAAAGATATAATTTTAGATAATAAGCCTCTTCGAGGGGGCAACCTCCTTATACACCACATAAATTTCCAAATACAAGATGATTCCAAATGAAAAGGTATCCCTAGTATATATAGGAGACTAGGAGGTACAATTACAACTAATGGACCCAAGCCAACATAAATAAAATAACATTACTAATGTAATATGCCCCAATTAAGGGGTAATGTGCCACTATTTAGGGCTTAACATAATAGGTCATCACTTGTACAATTTTTCCTTCTTGGGGTCTTACATGTATCTTGTAGAAACCGTATTTGTTAGTGTTTACGTTGGTATTTCCTTGCAATTGCTAGGATGATAAAACCTACAATGGAATTCCTAAAATTTATGGAATGTAAGTTTAGGAATTACTTGTATGCAATGTTCAATTGTGTCAAGTAATTTCTTTAAGATGAGTTTCACACATGATTTCTATCAATGATACTTTTCCTCAATATTGTGGACAACAACATATAGTTTTCTACAAAGCAAAGCACTCATGTTTGATGGTACACCTACCAATGGTTCCATCCTGCCTGGATATTCTGTCATTTCACCTTAATGTCTTATCAATTCCCGCATGATATATTTCATTAAGAAACGGTTATGCTTCCTCATTAAGAATATCGGTGCTATCATCTATATGTGAGGTCCATAGAGGCTCCCTCAGTTGTGTCATTCTCACTAATTCTTCCATGGTTGCAACAACTAACTCAACAACTGTAGGTTTTCTCACCCTTCATTGGACCAACAAGATACCTATTTCTAATTTCTCCAGTTGATGATGATCCATAGATATTAGTCCCTATGTTCTACTACATGGCATAGCTTCCCATGGCCAAAAACATATTTGAGCTAAGGGATGGAGATGATAGGTGATTGATCGAATGAGAAAAAGGGGTTTCCCACATACTTGGAAGTTATACTAGATATTTGATCGACTTCCTCTCTGAGCCTTGCATTTTCCATCCATGTGGAATTTAATTTAGATTTTAATACCGAATATGTTTATTTAATGGCATAGAATACACTGGCGATTTTAGAAAATGCAACTCCAATACTAAATACTATAATATTGATGAATAAATCACATTTTCATTTTGTTAGTACCACATATATCTCTTGATATTTTACCACTTCAACCCAACATCCAGTATTTAGCTCAAAATAAAGTCTCTTTATATACTAAAATCACAACTGAGTAATCAAATAAACATGCAATGGAATCATAAACCAGAAAACCAAAATTTTCACACACAAAACACTAATAAGTTTTGGTATAAACCCCTATAAAAACCTGGGAGGGGAAGCCAGTTCGAAGATACTTTTAGTAAGGTCAAATAAGGTCTCCCATAACATGGAAAGTTTCCCACCAAAAGAATACACACTGCAGACAAATATGGCAATGCATGTGTTGATGTATGACCATGTACCAGCGTGTTTCCCAAGGTGTATGCAACTATCCTTCAACAAACATGTGTACATACATGACTATCTCCATTGAGACCCACATACATGTACAAGGACTTATGTATGACACTATGTTTTCCTCTAAATTCTATCAATTGAAACCCACCTATGGTTGCCTCTACTCTCTCTTCTCCTTGATCTATATGACCTCTAGATGAAATTCCTTCTCCACCTATCCAATATTTTGAATCACGATCCTTCATGATCCAACGCTCTCTACACCAACATTTGGATGAAATACATTAACCCACCTAGTGATATCTCCTCACTCTCATGTAAGCAAAATTCCTTCTTTTCTTCTACACTCCTCACACTAGCAAAAGTCCTTCTTTGTGATCCTCGACCTTGACATCTCACCAAAAGTATTGACCTTGATCTTTTACCAAAGTCTTCCACAAGTGTATCTCACAAAACTATCTTCCTCCTACACCCTAGCATTTCTTTTATAATCATGAGTTACAATCTAGACCTGATCTCCAAAGTGATTGAAGACTGAGATTACTTCACACACCCACTTAATATTTACATGTTAAGATTGCATGCTAATTACTTTTAGCACTTTCCTTAAATAATCAACTAATTAATAAAAACACTTTTAATTTCATTAATTCCTTTTAACTAAAGTAAACTCTAGGATAGAAGGATTTTGATGACTTCCACATGCTAGAAACATGCCAATGCAGAAGTACATATCTAATGATACCACTAACATCAACACCCCTCTTAGAAAGGAAGGTACTTATCCCACTTAGAGTTGGATATATCTTTGCTACCAAATATGCTACCATGAATGCTCTATAATCCACCTAATTGGTTGCACCATTTGGCACATAAACTACACCTTCCATCATGGTATGAACTGTCTTTGAAGACTCACTACCTCTGATCACACTCCTAGAAGCCTCTATTGAGCATCCTACATGGAAATCTTGTACCATGACTCCTTCTCGACAAAATTGCAATTTTTATCCTTCCCACCTAAACTTGAAGGTTGACTCCTTTTGAGATCCTCAACCTTCAGAGCTACCTACTCTGTGTTCTATGCCACTCTGATTCTTGGTATTGCTCGCATAGGCTATCCCTTTAGCCTATACAAGTTTCTCTTTCTTTGACTCCAAACACAATTGTTTCTTCTGATCTAGATCATCTAGTATTGATCAACACCTTTCCATCCTTTAACACTATGTCAAATCCCTTCTTCTCAATCACTGAGACTGAGAGCACACTCCTCTTGAGTGTTGGCACCCTGTTTATGGAAAAAAAATGGCCATGTTCAACATCATAGGGAGATTACCCTGCCAGGGTCCCAATTAGACCCTTATCCATTGAAATGGTGATTATGACTGGTTCTATGGGTCTCTAGTTACCCTTATCCTAAGACTAGCCTAATATAACTACTAATCTAATCTAAACTATATGTACAAAGATATATACATGACCTTCTATCTGTTAATGTATTTCGATACTTGCTTTTATCAGTAGACAAAAGAGAAGGAATTACCTTCTCGCAGCTAGCTTGCAAGGAAGAAATCCTTAAGTAGACACAAGGGTTCAACTAAGACACGTTGGGGTTTTCTCCTACTTATTGAGAATTAAAAAAAATGCAAATATAATCTATGACAGAAAAGAAATATAATCTAACTTGATACTCAAGAGATAGCTCTCAAATACCAAGTGCGAGGATTTAAATGTAGTGGGGATTAAACATGTTTTTATGATGAATGTCAAGTTGTTGAATTAGTTCAAAGAATTAACATTATGATTTCCATACATGCTTTGTTTGGATATTTAAAACAATAAAATACGGTCCATTAAAATGCAGAAATAGTTCACACAGTTCAATGACAATTAAATCTATTTCAAATGGTTTTATTACTTTGTTTTATAAATAGATCTGTAACAATCCTTTCAAAATCATGATCTTTCTTGTTGAAGAAAAAAAAATCTACAATAGTGCAAACCCTATCTCAAATACAAAGATTGAATCCTGAAAGGAAAACCCGCAAATAACTCAAATATGGGTGTTCATATTCACCTACAACTAAAATCCCTTTACAACAGTGCTCAGAGTCTGTAAATTGCATAAATGAGGAACCCACTTACACATGAATAAATAGAGTTTTATACATTTCTTCTCATTCAAGTCAAATCCTCCTTGATTCAACCAAAACTTCCTATCAATTAGCTAGAAAATTCGGAATAAAATCAGCTACAAAATTTGAAGAAAAGTAAATCTGGACATAACTGATCTAATGAATGCATCCTATCTCCCAAATAGTTTGTATTTTGAACCAATCCTTTTGGGATAAGGTAAATCGACATGTTTCTGAAGTGGGTTTTCAACCGTTTTCAGAAATTGATCTCTTATCTATCGTAAATTGATCTACAAAATTGCTTCTTGTGAGTTGGTCTTAACAAAAAATATGTTATGCCTCCTTCCCGATAATATTTCTCACAAACGGTTGAGTTTCTAGGTGAATCATTTTAAAATGAGGTAATAGACCCTGTTTTTGAAGTGGATTTTCAATCGTTTTTCCAGATTCCTCTTTGTTTTCTCATAATCTAAGTTTGAAGTTAGCCTTCTAAACCTTATATGAAATATAATCTAACTCACTTAGATTGTTATTTCTCCAAATATATTCACTTTCTGAGAAAGTCCTCTATATATTAAGTAAACTGTCTTGTTTTGGAGGTGGGTTTCAAACCATTTCATCAAATTCTTCACCATTTGACCAAGACTGAATCTACAAATTTTCCTCCTGAAGATTGATGTGTTTCCAATATGGGAAAATCCATGTCACTCCAATCATTATTTCTCCCAATCTGTTAACGTTATGAGGAAATTAATTGGAGGTTAAGTAAATCGACCCATTTTGGAAGTGGGTTTTCAACTGTTTGAATAGTTACTTCACCATTTTATCATAAAGGAAGTTGAAAGATCATCTCCTGAAACTGATACGAATTTTCCAATAGATGTTGTTCAATCATTACGCCTTGAATAATTTTAACTGAATGAACTATTTTGGAGACTATAGTTGAACTACAGATCTGTAATAGACACTTTTAATAAAAATAAATTAAATTAATAACAAAATTCTATTAAAATATGAACTACAATATCTCCAAATTGTAATTAACCAAAATCAATCAATAAAATCAAATCTGATTGATATCACATATTCTAAATATACTAGTTTGGACATTATATTTTGAGATTTGGGAATATTTTGAAAACTTTAGGAAATACATTTTATAAGATTTAATAAACACTCAACTGAATTGTAATCAACGAATAAACTATATTTTAGAATCACATGTTAATTATTGAATGATAAAAATATTCTTCATAATTTTCTTTTAGAATGACGTGACTGTGAGGAATTCATTTTAAAACTACTTCCAATAATTAACCAAGATGTTGTGATTTAATAATGTCTAATGAAAAACCAATCCAATCACCTAAATGATAAAATATTTACATGACTATATAATAAAATCAAACCAAACCAATCATATCAAGAGGAAGACAATGAGAACGTCAAAAGGACAAACAAGACATAAAAAAAAATACAAATATAAAACCAAAAACAAATCAAGGTGACATTACCAAAATTAATAAGGGGACCCCTTTAAATTTTGAGAAAATTATGGGGGGTGTTGTGGCTGCAACACACCCATAACACATTTGTCACTCTAAATGTGCCTCTCGACTCCAACTAGAATGCCATTGTTTCAGATCCATTTACTACATGCTTGGTCCCCATACCAAGTTCCACATGCATATATAAGTCATAATTTGTGAAGTTCTTGAACACCTCTTGTGCTTATGTCATATGACATGTGGTTCCATTATCTATCAACCATGCATTGGTTGATATGGTGCCCAAGGAAGTCTGTGAAATAAGTAAGAACTATGTTTGTTCAAACTTCTTGCAAAACTCGTCCACTTGATTTTTTTCCAACGCAACTACCTATGGTTGCATTTTGTTCCCACCCTTCTTCATGTGAAGACATTGACTTTCATATGCCAAAACTTGTGACATGAAAAGAACTCGAACTTTCTCATGTCCTTCTTTTCGAATTGAGAGGTAGACTCTCCACTAGCAATCTTCTTGAACTTGCCCTTCCTTTCCTGACTAGCAAGAGTAAGGTTGTCATCATCATTCTTGTGTCAAACTCCATTTAGACCTTCATATAAAAGTTCCTCTTGAAAAAAATCATCCCATAACCTTGACCAATATGGAAGCTTCTCTTTTGGCATGATTCCTGTAACACCCCATGTTTCAAACCCTCATTTGAAATAATGTATTGTTACAATACTAAGAGGCCTGAGTGCCCAAACAATTATTAAAGGGCCATTATGCTCAAGAAATGTAATTTTTTTATCATTATTAATAATAAACACATCGTTGGTTGCTAGACGTGCAAGGACTAGAGTTATAGGGGGCTATGATTCCACAAGAGAGGGGGATTGAGGGGCTAAGTGCTTACTCCTATTTTAATTACCCTTTTTGTCTGAGGGAGGGTATCGGTTACGTGAGCATCTTGGGGAAGGCCAGGAGGTTCTTGATTTCCCCATGAAAAATACTTAAACCCATCCTTGGTCTGATTGTGGGATTGGTCATTGGTTGTTTATCATTGGTCACTGGTCATTGGCTCGTCCGCTCCTTCCCTTCTACATTTTCATACCATTCTTTCCCTCATGCCATTACATTCACTCACTTACCCATCAATTGATCTATCCTCACCTGCGTCTTGGCTTGGTAAAGGGAAAGGAACTCCTGAGAATTAGCCATGGGATAGTTGGTTGTAATGGTCACTGGTGCAATCCAGTCATGACTTGGGGCTTGCATGTCTTAGATGTGTTGGTATGTGCCCTGTTTTTATCACAATTGCGAGTCCTGAGAGTTCCAACATTGAGATTCTGGACTAGCTATTTTGGAGGCCTTGGAAAAAGGAAAAGGATTACCTGAGGGATTGCGTGATAGAGAAGGTTGGAGGTCCATTCTCTTGGGTGGTATAGGCTAGGTAGAAGAGAGCTGGGTACTTGGATTGTTGTGGGTGTTGGGAAAACTGTGAGATCTTGAGAGTTGACTAGTTTGGGAACCCAAGTATACTATGGAACCGTCCTTGTGTATTCATAGCCATGGATCAGGGGTGACACTGTTGTTGAGATTTGGAGCAGTGGTGTCTACGGTTGGGTTGAACGTCCTTGGTCTGAATCTAGTTGGTGTCACCTTTTTATAAAGATAAGTGATCTATGTTTTGATATTATTATCTATGTATGAATGTATTATGTTGTTTATTTTAATTATCATTTAACTAAATCTTAGATTATGGATGCTTGTTGGATATTTTTGTGCATGTTGTTAAATCTTGTATCTTATGTGTGCTTATTAATGAAAGAAGGTATCAGTAAGAGTACGAAGTCCAAGGGTGGGCTTGAAGGTAGCATACCCCGACCTGTGGGTGGCTAGGGATGTTACAGATTGGTATCAGATCTTTTGGTTGAAATACCAGGCTAGTATGGGTCGGGTTTGATGGTCAGAGTCTAGTGGTTGAGATCGAACTCTGACCGCAAAGTTGAAAATCTCAGGAGGAATGGCGTTGTAGAATCTACGCAGGAGATATAACATCAAAGGTCCAATGTAAAGGGTTCGAAGGATCATGAATTTCCCCTTCAAATTTAGGAGTGATTGCCACTATAGGATCAGGAGAGATTCAGAATCGTTGGATCGGAGGACAAGTGAATAGGGGTCATCCGATGAAAAGGAAGCAAAGGTTAAGGTCACAACCATTAGATCCCATTGGAGAGGGATATCAATGACCAACAAGAATTACAAGGAACCAAGTTGAATGGGAGTTAATTTCCCAAGGCGGTCCCGCAATCCAAATCATGGTTTCATCAAGGGGGTTACATGTCAGTGTCAGGAGAATTGCAGGGCAAAAATCTGGTTACTCCAAACCACCGATGCATTCTCATGCAAATGGAAAGGAAGTAAGTGATGTGACATGTTGGTGCTTGACCATCGAAACTTCGTATAGCCGAAGTAGATAGGAACCCTCTATTTGTAATAGGACACACATCAATCGATCGTGTGCTTTGGATAAAATGCTCCGGGAAAATGTGAGCAAGGAGGAGGTTTGAAGTTTGAGAATTCCAAAACCCGAAGACCCGAAAGGATCTCAACCATTGATCTACTGAGAGCCACACGTCACCATATCCAGGGCTTCGGATAAAAGGCAGTGGGGCCAGATAAGTTTTGAAGTTTGAGATTTCCAAAGTCCAGAGTCCTGAAGAAATCATAGTCATCGATCCGTGGGAGACACACGTCAGTAGATCACGAACTTTGGATAAAAACATTTCAAAAAACAAAAAGGTTGAGGTTTGAGATCTATGAATTCTGGAGTCCCAAAGTAAAACATATTCGTCAGATTAAGGAAGACGCGTGGTGTAGATCCATGGAATTTGGGTGAAGACCCAAAGTTAATCTTAGTTGTCATATCCAGGAGGACACATGATGAAATATTGGCCAGTTCAGGGATTCATAGTTCAGGAGGATTGGAAGTGTGCTATTATGAAAGCTCTCGAAGTCTCGAACCCCGAAGAGCTGAAGTGATGGGGCACGATGACATCACCTAGAGGTGATGTGGACCCTGGAATTCTTGAAGTGATGTGGCTTGTGTACGTCACCTAGGATGAGATGGATACATGGGATGTGTGCCACATGTCAGTAATTTTTGAGCATTTGGAATATTGAAAAGTTGGTTAGAATGTGACACATGGCACCCACCTAATTGGGCCAGTTGTCCGCTTCTAGTAATTCACCACGTGGCGAAAGATCATGCAGTCTAGCGACTAGGCACTCCAGAGGGTAAAGATGTGACAGGTTGCATTGGGTCAAAAATTCTCGAAGGCCCAAAGGCCGAAGTACCTATCGACCATTGATTCCAGAAGACAGAAATCGAAGGATCATCGACTTTGGGTGAAAGCACTCCAAGAGAAAGTGCAGGAGGGAAGTTTGAAACTTATGAAGCCTGAAGATCCGAAGTGATTCACAGTCATTGATCTGTGGGAGGACACACGTCACATATCATGAACTCTGGGTAAAATCATTCTAGGAGGAGACAAGCGAGGAAATTTGAGACTCTCGAAGCATGGAGTCCCGAAGTAGATCTCGATCGTTGATCATGAAAAAGGACGTGGACCATTGATCTAGTCTTGGCTGAAAGTTTTGAAGTATCGAAGCTATGGACAAGCGCTTTTTCATCTAAGCATAGGATCATGGTTGTGGTAATATGTAGATTGAGAGCTGAGAGAAGGAAGGCTAAGGGCCAACTTGGTTGTCTTTGAGACAAAAAAATTCTAAGGAAGGATTTAGTCGTGGTCACCTGGGAAGTGGTTTGAAGGAAGCACCTGCACAGGATGAAATTTTGTGTAAACCAAGGATAATAGGAAACTATTATTTTCGAAGAATGTGGATATGGTCTCCATGAAAAAAAAAAAAAAAAGAGACATGTAGCATGGTTTGGAAAGTTTGTTGTCATATGCATAATTCTAACAAAATGGTCGCTTGAACATATTGTAGAATTAAGGGGTTTAAACACGTCAACTCAGGATGTGTATTGAAGAAATGGAAGAAGGCGAGGGAGCCTCCAGTCATGCTAAGGAGGCCAAAGGCCAAAATACCAGAGTTAGTAATGCAGAGACAGAGTCCAATGGACGTAAGGGAAAAGGAGAGCAGGAAACATTAATAGAAATGGTAAGAATCTTGAATATGGAAGTACAGAGCTACAAAAAAGAAAATGAGAGACTGATGAGAGAGAAGAGTCAGATAAATTCTCGAGTGTTGTAGAGATTAAATAAGTTGCAGAAGCGAATGAGGAAGGGATCAAACTCAAGACAAGAGGAAGGAGGCAAGTGTCATGAAATATGATATGCTCGTGGAAGAGCTGGTTATTCCAGAAGTGCTAGTAGATTTCATGGACACCACTCACCTCCTTACTTAGGAAGAAAGTTTGATGCATCGGATGATCTCATAAGTAGTCCAGAGATGTCCCCTGTCAAAAAAAAAAGAAGGAAAGAAGAGGTAGATAGTTTGCAAGGAGAGTTAAGGAATCTCAAGCCACCTTCCTTCGATGGTGAAAGAGAAAGGGAAGATGATGTCGAAGCATGGTTGCTTGGGCTCCGAAGATATTTTCAATTGCATAACTATTCATCAAAACTGGAAGCTAGGATTTCCACCTAACATTTACATGGGAAGGCTACGATGTGGTCGGACCAACTAAAGAAAGTGGAACATCTTAATGAAAGTAGGATCACTTGGAAACAGTTCAATAATTACTTTCATAAGGAGTACCTCTAAAATAATTTCTATGACAAGAAAATGCAGGAGTTCTTTGAACTTGGGTTGGGAAGCATGACTATGCAGAGTACGAGAAGAAGATCTTGGGATTGTTAAAATATGACAAGTTCATTGGTGATGAGAAAGTGAAAATATAGAGATTTCTATGTGGATTTCCAGCCTTTTATAAGGAAAAAATCAAGTATGATGAACCCGAGACCTTGACTGAGGCCATCAGGAAGGATAAATAACTATATGAGAAAGGTGAGGGAAGAAAATCCCTACACAACTATTGGAAGGAAAAGAAGAATGAGAAGTTCGATCAGAGGAGGAAAGGATTCAAACCTCCCTTCAATAGGAATGATCCTAATAGGAATCGTCAAGATCAATATGCTAAGGAGGAATCCAAGAAAGAAGATTCTTTTGGAAAAAAGGGAAGACCACCAATCCAATGCTTGGGATGCAAAGAAGATCACATTTTCAAGGATTTCCCACGCAAAAAAGACAGAGTGAAGAATGTTCACAACGTCCAAGAGGCTACAAGAGTTGAAGATGTGGGAAGAATCTATGCAGATTTAAATGATCGATAAGAAGAGTATGTTGGTTGTGGAGCCTAATTATCTTCCTGATTTAGAGGTCTTTTACTTTCAGTCGTGTTTATACCCCATGAAGTATTTACACCCTAGAAGTATGTACACTCTTCCACGTGGGGGAGTGCAGGGGGGGGGTACCCCCTCTACAGGGTCCGGGGGAGATATCCCCTCGGCTGGGGGAAAGAGGGCCCCCAATGGGGGTTCAGGGGAAACGTCCCCCGATGGGGGTTTGGGGGCGAAGCCCCCAAATAAAAAATTGCCTTGTAAAAGTATGCTGTAATTTGATTGTAAATCTGGACCGCTCATTATAAGGTCGCAGATATAATAATAGAGATTATGTTAGGGTTTTTTTCCCTAGAAGGAAACCCTCTTTTATGAGGGAAATGTATTGCGGCTATGTATGTTGGCGAGTATTGTAGTCTGAGAGAGGAGACTATGAGAGAAAAAAGAGGAATTTACAACGGGTTTTGCTGTAGGTTGTATCCCTTCATTTTGTTGGATAATAATAAAGAAAGGACCTAGCAATTTCTCTGGTGGATGTAGCCCACACTGGGTGAACCACGTAAATCTGTGTCTCTCTTGTATTGTGTATCTTCTGTGTTTTGTTTCCACATTTGTTTTATTTTATTGCTCTGCAATCCTGCTTTTCTAACAACTAGTATCAGAGCGTAAGGTAACTCGCAGGAAAAGAGGGTTCCTGGTTCAAGTGGGAGCAATGTCGAAAGATTGAAATTTTAGGGTCAAGAAATTTAACGGCCAAAACTACCAGTTATGGATGATGTAGATGGAATATTATTTATATCAGAAGCATCTATTCCTACCATTGAGTGGAGTAGCAAAGAAGCCGACGACCATGAAGGATGAAGAATGGGAGATTCTTGACAGAAAGGCTCTAGGAACAATATGGCTGAGCCTGGCAACATCGGTGGCTTTCAATATCTCGAAAGAAAAGACAACGAAGGGTTTGATGGACGCATTGGCCAAATTGTATGAAAAACCCTCGGCGTCCAATAAGGTATTTCTAATGAAGAGATTATTTAATATGAAGATGTCGTAAGGTGGGTCTGTTGCAGATCATTTAAATGAATTTAATACGGTTACTAATCAACTAAGTTCTGTAAAAGTGGACTTTGATG
>ML793616.1:121214-177419 GCA_009831015.1 Picea engelmannii | reverse complement strand
AAATCGATTTTAATGTAGAAATAACAATCATGATACTATATTAATCAATTTCAATAAAATATGAGGGATTTATGGAGGTTTAGTGAAGAAAATGGTGGATAATGATGGGATTTTAGGACAAAGGATAGGCCAAAGAATGAAACTAACAACATACTTATCTATTCTAAGTATGAAGAGGAGCATGAACATCACTTAAGAATGGTATTGCAAGTACTGAGAGAACATCAGTTGTATGCCAAGTTGAGTAAGTGTTTGATCCAGGTGGATACTGGTGGCAATAAAAACAGTTTTCTGGCAATTTTGGCAATTTACTATTTTTAGCAGTTTTTAACTTTCGGGGCCATTTTGAGGGCACAAATGAAGTTTTTTTGGTATAGAGCTTATCATTGATAGCCTATGGAATTATTGATCCCAAAAAATTAATCTCCTCTATGATACCTTTCCAACGGGCTATCATACGCCTAAAATGAAGATCTTATGCAAAAGTTACGACCCTGGGAGGTTAATGTACTAACTTACCCAAACGGGGCCCACATGAATTTTGGTGCTTCATCTCCTAGGGTTAGGTTTTTGGATATATAGGGTTTTTTGAATTCATTTTCATTGTAAAAAGTCCTTCAAAGCCTCATTTTAATCATCTTCTTGCAAATGTGAGTAGCCGTCACATCTCTTCTCAGAGATAAGCTGCCACCATTCTAGCGAGTCTTTCACTCTGGATTTTTATAGTCTCTGTACATTTATTTAATTAATAGAAATTGTGTATTACTATATTTTTGTGTTTATGGTTACATCTATGATAATTTTGTGTTATATTATTGGATATCCGCGATATCTCTATGCATTTATTTATTATATCTCCACTCTCATTTCATGCTGAAAATAATCTGGATCAGTGGAATCAGAGCAGGTTTCTCTTGATCATTTGTTTCAGTGCATGTCCCCGACAAGGTCTGAGTATATCAAGTTCAGTCTCGAGCTTGTCTCTCTGGAATACAATCACTCTCGCATGCCCAAGAAACACTCCATGGAAAAAGAAAATAAAAATGGTGAAGCAGACGATCCTATCAGTCTATTGCTCGAGCAAGCTCTCACACGACAGAGGGATGAAATGATGGAGATTTTTTTCCACATCCTTCCAAACCTGCCAATAGAAACAGGTGCATCTTCATCAAGAGACCACTTTGGAGGAACCTTGCCTTTCAAGGTACAATTTAATTTTGATATTCCTGTATTTGAAGGATAAATAGATGCAGAAGCCCTAGATAAATGGTTAACTCTGCTAAAAGGTTATTTCTCTGTTCACAATTTTTCCGATAGAGAAAAGGTCACCTTCGAACTCCTTAAATATCTCCCTCATGTCAAACATTGGTGGGAAATTTACTGGGAGAAAATTTCCACAAAGGAGTCTGGAATATATGGGGCCGAGCCCACTTGGTATTTTTTTGTGGATGTGGTAAAGGAACAATATTACACCGTTGGAAACTATGAGGAACGGTACATGAGATGGACCACACTGCGGAAAGAGAGGGGCCAAGAAGTTTCATATTTCACCAATACCATCCATACCTTGCACACCAAGATGGGTATCAAAGACTCTGAATGACATTTGGTACTGAAATACCATGGGGATCTACACAGATACATCCAAACTAAAATGGATTTTCTGGACATCTCATCACTCGGTGTTTCTTATCGATATGATGTTAAAATCAAGAAGAAATTGAAGCACCAAAACAAACGGGAGTTTGGGTCTACAAATCGGCAACAACCAAAGTATGATAAAGACATCCCTAACAAACAGCTTCTTGAAAACCAGTCTAAGCCACAGGAAAAGAAGTGTCACAGGAAGATGAAGAAGGACACTGGAAAATGGTGTGATTTCCACAAAATCCCCTGGCACAACACCGATGAATTTCTCTCAAAATAGTCATTGGTGGCCGAGATCAAAGAAAAATATCCAAACCCTAATTCAGAATCTGATTCTCAAAATATTTGTAAAATACAAATCATTGACGCAAACCCCACTGCTATTGTCACAACTGCAACAATTCAACCAGAAGAACCAACAAATCTTGAAGAGGGGGGGTGCCTTTTTCATTCACAGATGTGGGTGAAGGGGACCCCACTACATTTTATTATTGATAGCGGAATCCAGAAGAACCTCATCTCAGCAAAGTTCGTCGAACAATTGGGATTGTTGACAACACCACACCCATATTCATACAACATCAGGTGGCTTTTCCAAGGATGAGATCTTCATGTCAGCCAACAATTTCTATTGTCATATGGCATCCAACCCTTCAAGGATGAGATATTATGTGATGTTGCCCCACTGGATGTTCTCTTAGGCCAACCATCTATGTGGAAGCACCATGTTGTTTATGAGTCTCGACCCCGTAGTGTCATTATTTCTCTAGGGGGTCATATTTATAGAATACTAGAGCTAGTTCCGACTACTGTTCCACATAAAAAGTGTCTCAAGGTAGTATCTCATACTGCAAAATTCATCTTCTTCACATTCTGTTCAAAAGGAGAATAGAAAGACACTGCAACCACTATAGCCTCGACCTAAGCACCTTCTATCCAACAGAAGCAGGTCAACAAGGCTGTAGCAAAGCAAAAAGATTCCTTCTACACATCATCTTCTCATGTATATTGACTTTTTGAACAACCTCAGCCTCAACAGTTTCATGACAGACTTCCACAAACTGAGCAACACGACATCTCCATTAAGGCAAGCAACTCACCAAGATGCAGATTCAACAAACACTTTTCCCTCTCCCCCGGGAACTCAATGCAATGGAGACCATTTCCTTCTAAGAAGGGATGATTGATTTAGGTGGATATCAGTGGCCACCCACCTTTTCCGACTGGCTCAAAACAGTTTTCTGGAAATTTTGGCAATCTACTCTTTTTAGCATTTTTTAACTTTCGAGGCCATTATGAGGGCCTAAATGAAGTTTTTTTCCGGATCGAGATTCTCAATTATAACCTATAGCATGATTGAGCAATGAAAATTAATCTCCTCGATGATACCTTTCCAACGGGATATCATACACCTAAAACAAAGATCATATGCAAAAGTTACGACCTGATAAGTTAATGTACTAACTTACCCAAACGGGGCCCACATGACTTTTGCGCTTTATCTCTCGGGGTTAGGTTTTTGGATGTCTAAGGTTTTTTTCATTCCCATTCATTGTAAAAATGCCTTCAGATCCTCATTGTAATCACCTTCTTTTGAATGCGAGTAGCCGTAACATCTCTTCTTAGAGATAAGTTGCCACCATTATAGCGAGTCTTTCACTCTGTATTTTTATAGTCTCTGTAAATTTATTTCATTAATAGAAATCGTGTATTACTGTATCTCTGTGTTTATGGTTGCATCTTTGATACATTTATGTTATATTATTGGATACCCGTGATATCTCTGTGCATTTATTTATTATATCTCCGCTCTCTTTTCGTGCCGAAAATAATCCGGATCAGTGGAATCAGAGAAAGCTGCTCTTGATAATTTTTTTCAGTGCATGTCCCCGCTGAGGTATGAGTATAGAAACTTGGGTCTCCATCTTGTGTCTCTAGAATACAATATCTCTTGCATGCCCAAGAAACCCTCCATGGTGGAAGAAAAGAAAAACAATGGAGTAGACGATGCTATCAGTTTGTTGCTTGAGCAAGCTCTCACGCGACAGAGGGACGAAATGATGGAGAATTTTTCTCACATCCTTGAACGCCTGCCAATAGCAACTGATGCATTTTCATCAAAAGACCACTTTGTAGGCACCCCGTCTTTCAAGTTACAAGTTAATTTTGATATTCGTGTATTTGAAGGATAAATAGATGCAGAAGCTCTAGAAAAATGGTTAAATATGCTAGAAGGTTATTTCTCTATTCACAATTTTTTTGACAGAGAAAAGATCACCTTCACACTCCTTAAAGCTCTCCCTGATGTCAAAAATTGGTGGCAAACTTACTAGGAGAAAAGTTCCACAGAGGAGACTGGAATATATGGGGTCGAGCCCACTTGGGATTTTTTTGTGGATGTGGTAAAGGATTAGTATTACCCTATTGACAACTATGAGGACCAATACATGAGATGGACCACACTGCAACAAGAGAGGGGCCAAGAAGTTCTGGAGTTCCCCAATACCTTCCATACCTAGTGCACCAAGTTGGGTATCAACGACTCTCAATGGCATTTAGTTTTGAAATACCATGGGGCTCTACACAGATACATCCAAACTAAAATGGATTTTCTAGACATCTCATCACTCTGTGTTGCTTATCGATATGCTGTTAAAATCGAGAAAAAATTTACGCACTAGAACAAACAGGAGTTTGGGTCAGCAAATATGCAATAACCAAAGTATGATAAATATGGCCCTAACAAACAACTTCCTAAAAACCAGTCTAAGCCATAGGAAAAGAAGGGTCACGGGAAGACGAAGAAGGACACCGAAAAATGGTGTGATTTCAACAAAAGCTCCTGGAACAACACCGATGAATGTCACTCAAAACAATCATTGGTGGCTGAGATCAAAGACAAAGAGCCAAACCCTGATTCAGAATCTGATTCTGAAAATATTGGTAAAAGACAGATTATCGACGCAGACCCCATTAGTATTGTCATGACCGCAACAATTCAACCAGAAGAACCAATAGATCCTTAAGAGGGGGAGCGCCTTTTTCATTCACATATGTGGGTGAAGGGGACCGCGCTGCATTTTATTGTTTATAGCGAAAGCCAGAAGAACCTCATCTCAACAGAAGTCATCAAATAGTTGGGATTGTCGACAACACCACACCCACAGCCATACAACATCGAGTGGCTTATCCAAGGATAAGATCTTCGTGTTAGCCCGTTAATGCTCTGTAAATTCCTAGAGGTTGTTGGGAGAAGAATAAATTTACAAGAGGAAACTTTATCCAACCACTTTGAAACTGGGATCTAGCCCTACCAGTTTCAGAGAGGGATCTCTTTGTAAGATTTAACTTTGTTTTACTTTTCAAATATTAGGCTAGTTAAATAAATCGGATTGTGTTGTTTGTTTTTGTAAATTGGCTTAAATAGGATTTATGTATCCATTGGGCTATGGGGTATGTTTTATAAAGATAGAGATCAAAGAAAAAATATAAATATTCTTCTCACAGGGAAGGATAATGCAACTATTGGATTCTTTAGAAATAAAGTGATGCGAAGCGGAAAATATGAGATTGTGA
Source organism: Picea engelmannii (assembly GCA_009831015.1). Classification (NCBI taxonomy): domain Eukaryota; kingdom Viridiplantae; phylum Streptophyta; class Pinopsida; order Pinales; family Pinaceae; genus Picea; species Picea engelmannii. The sequence continues at coordinate 172,196 of ML793616.1, read as the reverse complement.
ATTAAAACAAAGAAGCAATTAAGAATTTATTTACTGTAACATCAGAGGATAAACATTAAGATATTTAAAATCTTAGAAACAGAGTACACAAAGGTAAATTCTGCAACTTTAACTCCTTTTACAGGATAAGATTAGAAAATTAGATGATAACTAAGAAAGATAAACATTCAACGAAGAAAGGAAAAACTTCACCAACAGCTAACATGCAAGAATCCTGTGAAATGTCTCTTTGTATTATTGGAAGATCTCTTGATGAAAATTATAGTTCTTACAGCTTGCTAGGGCATAAATATCAACCCTCAATACTTCAAAGTTTGAAGTATTTATAATCAAAATTACAAACAACCCTGTCATTAATGACTAGGACATGGCAGATTCTAAATTTAACTGACTATCTAACAAGATACAAAAATTTAGGATTTGTCGATGATGTGTTGAATTCTTCATGTTGATTCTGGGGAAGGTCGTTGGTGAGTCATTCACATGACTTTGACTAATCCGCTTGCTGACTCAAATTATACACCTCATCTTCTACTCGATCAAATTGCACAACTCTTCCCATCTTAGCTGACCGAGAATGGTGACTTTGAGAAGTCTCTGGTATATTTCATCTGTTTCTGTATACTTGGAAAAAGTTGGCTTGACAATGAAAATATACTTGATCTCCTGTTGTATGTTGAGGTTCGGTTGCAATGTCTCCAATAAAGACATTCCTATTATACTGCCCTGTATCCCTGAGAACTTGGAACTATCCTTGGCCACTGTAGCTATATTTTGTTTGTAATCTGGAAGAGTCATCAACTTGTCATTTAGGACCAGTAAACCTGGGAGACCTTTCTTCTGTAAAACCTCAATCTTGCTGAAGAAATTTTGAAGTCCAATGTCCATGTTTTGGAATTTCTCTTCCAACTGCAACATCATTCCTCTTTTGGTCAGAACCCTCTTGGCTTCGAGGATGGTTTATGTCCTGTCTTCTATCTTCAGGTCTTTGAGTTCTTCTTCGGTCTTCAAGTTCAGGAATCTAATGATTTCGTTGGCTTCAGTGAGCATTTATCCCAATTCTCCTTTTATTTTAGCAATAGACTTTTTGCTTCTCCACACTAGTTCATTTTTCTCAAACATGATTTTCACCATAGGCCAAATTTCATGTATGGATTTGGAGATATCCATCCAAATATTCTCCTTTGCTTCGGCAAGTGTCTTGCCTACCACTGTTTTCTTTTGCAGCTACTGCAATTCCTGCTTGAGCTTCTCTGATGTTTGCTTCTCCATGGTGTAGCTTGTTTGGTAAGAAGACTTGATCTCCTAAAGGCTCTCAACCTCCTTTTTCATTTTGTTGATTTTTGTTTCTTGTAAGTTCATCTCCTCCATGGATTTTGCTAGCTCCACTATCTTTTCCAAAGCTGACAGTGGGGTGGCCGATGGAATTTCTGATGTGGTGGTTGTTGCTACCATTGTTGTGCTAACTCCTGTGAGTGGAACTGCACTCAATGGAATGACTTCCATAGGTGTTGATTGTTCATTTACCTTTACCAACCTTTCTAGCTCTGCCTCCATCTCTCTTAATTGTGCATTCTTCTCCATGATCAACTTGAGCATCTCATCTTTCTCACCTTCTGTCTCAGCTATCTCCTTTGCCAGTGAGTCTTCTGTGGGTGGAAATTTTAGTTTCTTTCTCAGGGATGCTATGTCATCATTATTTTTCTTGAGCATCTCCTCGGTCGCTTTCACATTTGAGGGGTCATACCCAATATTGAGCACCAATTCTTCCAAAGATTTAATTTTGTTGTCCTTTGCAAAATATGATATCTTCTCCAATCTTAATTGTGTCTGAACATTGTTCAGAGAAACTTGTAATTTAGCAGTAGTAGTAGAAGCATTTTCCAAAGTAGAGAAAATCATTTCTCCAGTTTTCTTGTGTAGATCCATCTGATCGGCTAGGTGCACATCTCTGGTGTTGAACTCAAACGTTGATCTCTTGTAGTCGTTTATTGCTTTTGGATTGGGCACTTGAGCCTGCAAAAAGGCCATGTGCATTATTCCTTTCTCTATATCAAAAGATGATAATAGTTTGTGTTGTGTTGTGGATGTTTACTTCCAAAATTGAGCATAGATGTTGTTGGTCGGCATCTAATTCCTCTTCTTGATCATATCGTATTTCTCAAAAATACTCAATTTTGCACCTCCTTTGTTTGGCTAGTCGACTAGTGAAGTGTCAGTCTACTTCTTGGATGAAAAGGTAGACATGATATGTTGGTTTCTTGAGATAAGAGGTGAATGATCACCTTTCATAACTGTAGTAGAATTGGTTTCCTTTTCACCAGTCGTGTTAGTCATGTGACTGACTTTTGGCCTTTTGGTGTGTACATGGAAATCCTCAGCTGAGACTTCTGTGACTGAAGGGGAAGTGTCCTTTGTGGGTCTTTTCTCCTTTGGTACATGTGGTGTGGTTGTTTGCAAGATAGTAATTGAAGGATCATGTTGTTCTACCTCTTCTAGAGTGTTCACCTCCCACTCCATTTGATTCACAAACTTCTCTATCTTAGGCTTATGTGCATGAACATACGAGATATTTTTATTCTTTACTCTCATCTCCGAGATGATCCCACATGGATCATAGTGCCACAAGAAACTTGTATTGAATTTCATTTCCTTCAAAATCTTGTCTGCCTCTTCCCCAGAAGCTCTGTTGTTGCAAATAAAAGATCCTATCTGCCCCTTAATCCTCAGTTGTTGTTTCTTTTTCAGAAACACAAAGTGTATGTCATCTAAATTTATCATTTGTCGTATATACTCCAGGGAAAATATCCTCACAGGTAAATACTTGGGCAATTTTTATGGAGATAACTCACACCCATATAGTCTGATTTCTATGTGATTTTGGTACAAGTATCAATCTCCAGTCTTTACAAGGTCCGAGAGGTGTAAAATTCTCTGAATTTCCTCATTTATCCTTGGTTTTGGTATGCCAATGAGCATGCTCACCACTGGATGGTAAAACTACTCGATGAACTGTTTGAAGATGAACTCTATGGAGTTCCTTCAGAGAAGCGAAGTCCAATATGTTACCACCTATGGTTTCCCATCCTTGTCCTTTTTCTGCATCAAGAAAGAGAACCTTTCTTCTTGAAAGAAGGTGAACATGTAAGCCAGTATTGAAGAATACTAGAACATGCCCTCTGTGGCGAATTTTAAAAATTGATCGTGAATGTTGTCTGCCGGGAAAGTGTTGTAGTCGAATTGGATGGTGGCGTTTTCCTAAACTGAGAAAATGGATAGGAAACCCAATATAGGTTCATCCACCCATTCGTCTGAAAAATAGCCAAGTAGACAACAAAGAGATGAAATAACTTGGTTTCCCTTTTCTAAAAACAAGGAGGAATGATACGGGGGATTTTTCTTTGGGATTTGAACATCTTGTGGGAGGAAAAGCTCAAAAATATGGGCTCTTTGGGGAAAAGACAGGTTCTGGTACAATTCTGTTAGGATTTCAAGGTTGAAAGGAGAGGTGGATTCAGTTCTAGATATCTGCATCATCTGATCTATGGCCTCTAGGGTGATAAAGAATATAGTTTCTCCAGATGATGAAACTATGGCTCTCTAGTCAGGGAGGTAATGAGCCTGACATTTGAGGGAGAATTCAGGGAAATGATGGACTTGGGGAAAGACATACAGAGGAATATTTGATTCCCAGAGCCCAATTTCATCACTTTGATCTATGAATGCATCTTTAAACCATGACTACAACTCTGCGAAATTGAATTCGCACCTCGTCTCTGAGATTAAATAATCCTTGTCGGTTAATGAGATTCGGTTGAGGTCGATAGGAGGTGGAAGGAAAGGGTTTTCCTTAGCCTCTTCTTTTTTGGACTTTGGCGCCATCACTGTAAAAGGTACCTATAATTTAAAAAAAAAACGTTAGCAGGTAATGGATGTGGTTGGGTTAATGACTGGATCAGTGAGGAGAAAAGAGTTGTATGGTGTACAAAGAGAGTGAGCAGTGTGAAAATGGTGGAACAAGGTCTAGTTTTGAGTGAACAGGTATCCGTTGGGCGTGGGGAAACAGGTCAGTAGGCTAACAGATATGTTAGCCTATAGTAAATGGCCAACGGATCATTTGAAGTGTGAGATGGCAGGTAAAGGATGGGTGATGGGAGCGACAGGGTGATGTGGATAGTGCTGATTGGAGAATGGAAGGTGTGAGGTGACTTGTGACATGTGAACACGGTACATGAACTAACAGAGTTATGAGACGAGACCTGTAGGGGGAGGTAATGGGGTGTGACGTCATGCAGTAGCAGTAGTATGTCAGGAGGGTGCTAAATGGTAAGTGGTTTTGGAGTGGAGGGAGGCCCAACGCAATAGATTCATGCCACGTTAGGATGGGGACAGCCAGGAAAAACCACTTCATTCCGGACCCCCCTACCGTTAAAATCAGAACAGTCAGGGGGGTATGAAAACTCTTGTCATATATTCATATGCGCTCCTTCTGCTGGACCATTCATCTATGTGCTCTTGTTAACCATCATTCCAGACCCCCCCCCCCCCACCATTAAAAGAAGAATGGTCGGGGGGGTCCAGAATTACATCTCGACTATAGATCTAGGCACCAATGCCTCAGCTGTAGACCTGTGTGCACTTTTTAATCTTCAAGTGTGAAATCATATGTGGAGTGAAAACTTAGGCTTAGTGATTTTTTATGGGTTTTCTCTGCTTTCCCTGTTTTTTTCCACCTTGGGGTTAAGCAACACACTTAAAAACATCAAAGACATGAAATTGCACCGTTCATCATGCATGTTTTATTTGAAATAAAGTCAAATAACCTATGTTCTAACCTTTTCACCTAGATCGTTAGCTCATGTTAAACTGATGGACTAAAAATTACTCTAGTCTAGGGTTATTTGACCAAGATTAGGCAATTTGATCAAATTTATTCACTAGCTAACCTATCTACTTGTCTAAGATTAAATAGTTTATCCAAGATTATTCACTAATCATGTCAACATCAATTCAAAAGGACTTGACCATGTTTAAAGTGTGTGGATCAAGTCATTGTTATTGCATGTGGCTTTATCCATTTTCTTTTAGGCCCTCTTTTATTCTTTTTCTCATTTTTTCATTTTCTTTTCTTTCTTTTTTCTTTTTCTTTTCGTTATTTTTCTTTTTCTTTCTTTTTCTTTTCTTTCTTTTCAAATCATTTACAAAATGAAAAATTGTTTGCCAAAAAAAAACACTAAAGGAATGAAATTTCAGTCACCAGTTGATCCTATAAAATTATAGGGTTATAACAGCATCTCCACCTCGGGATGGTACTCTCCTTGTGAAGTTCCAAGCATCGTGCTTCATGATGTCCTGAAAGATTTCTCCAGAGCTTCTTTTGCTATTTGATCTATTTTATTTTGAAAATTTTGATGACATTGTCCAGTGGCTCAGGGCCTTCTCTACGGGCTTCAACCATCTAATCAACATTATCCACTCGAAAACTGCAAGTAAAAGAAAAATTATTTATATAATGGAAATGTGTGACAAAGGCCTTTATTGAGGTGGTGAGTAGTGATTCAACATCCTTCCATTCACAAGTCTACCTGGCAGGTCGGTACAATCAATTTTCTTGAGCATAAAAGCATTTTTTCCTCTGAATGATTGAATCATGAAGGGACCTCTCCATAAGCTATCAAACTTTCTATTTTTACCCTTATCTTCGTGCCTGGCATCCCACCTCAGTACCAAATCACCTAACTCAAAGTCATTTTCTTTAGTTCTTTTGTCAAAAATATTTTTTATGTTTTCGTGGATGACCTGAGTTTTGTTGTATGCTTCCTCCCTGGACTGTTGCAAATGGATCATCTAGTTTATTCTTCTTTGGGAATCATTTGGATCAACTTTCATCTCTTGCAAAAGTTTCATGACCAGGACCGCCAAAGAGGTAGGAAAAACTGCTTTAGTACCATAGACCAACTGGTATGGAGACATACCAATTTACCTCTTAGTGGTCAGTCTGTCAGGCCAAAGTATGAAAACCAACTTATTATGCCATGACTTCTTATTTTTTTGCAGTGTCTTCTTAATAATATTCACTAGGGTTTTATTGGAAGACTAAGCCATCCCATTTCCCTGAGGGTAATAGGTTGTGGAATATCCCAACGTAATGTGATACTGGCTGCCAAAAGCTATGATATTTTTGGACCGAAAGGCTACTACATTGTCAGTTATAACTTTTCTAGGGCATCCAAAACGAGACAAAATATGATTTTCTAGAAATTTAATGATAACAGAATTAGTAGCTTTCTTGCATGGTACAACTTCAATCCATTTCGTAAAATAGTCAGTGGTAGTGAGAATCCACTTGTGTTGGCCAGAAAAAGGAGGCTGTATCTCTCCGATGAAGTCTAGACCCCATTGTTGGAAAGGAGCTTCAACAAAGATGGGTTTGAGAGGTAAGGGCAGGAGCTTCTTTTTACCTTCAAACACTTGACATTTATGGCATGAGGTGACTTGTTGATGTACGTCAGTGAACAATTTGGCCCAGTAGAAACCAGCTCTGAGGATCTTATCTATTGTACTCTTCCAACTCAGATGCCCACCACAATCTCCTGCATGAAAATCTTGTAAAACCTTGTCATCTTCATCTTTTAATAGGAAATTTAACAAAATACCTCCAAAATCTTTCCAATAAATATTACCTTCTAGAATACAAAATTTTAATGCTTTTAATTTCAAAAACCTAGCTTTAGTATTAGTCAGACCAGGGGGAGCTTGTAAATTGAGCAAGATGAATATCAGGTCTTTGTACCATGGAGAGTCTATAAATACCTCCTTCACGCTTGGAGTTTCTTGCTCTCCCTGCTCATCAACTACAACTAAGAAATTAATATCTAGAGCATGGAAATTAGATTCAGACATCAAATTCGCTAGACCTTGACCTTTGATCAGTTTAGTAGGCTTAATATCTAAATCATATTCTAGAATAACAACAATCCACTTTCCTCTTCTACCATTCGGATTATCCTGAGTTAGAATATCCTTGACCACTACATTTGGAACATAGGCAATGGTATGGGAATGGAGAATATATACTCTGAAGTCCTTTATGGATTTCACCAAGGCGAAAGCTCGTTTCTCCATTATTTTATAATTTAACACAACATCTCTCAAGGATTTACTGAAAAATGCTATGGGTTGTCCATACCCTTCACTATTTTTTTGCAGCAGTACTGCTGCGATGGTGTGTTCATATGCAAAAGAAAAAAGGTAAAAATCTTTGGTAAAGTCTGGACTGACCAACACTGGATCTTGTGTGAGTGCATGTTTATCCTGTTCAAAAGACTTATTGAATTTAATGTTCCATTTTATTTTTGTGTCCTTTTTCAACATATTGGTGATGTTCTTGAGAAGCTCGGCTAGATTGGGTATGAATCTTCTCAAGAAGTTTATTTTTCCAATGAAAGATTGTAACTCTTTGATATTCCTAGGGTGTTCTAGTTTCTGAATGGCCTCTATTCTGTTGGGATCTATTTTAATTTTGTTCTTAGAGATTATGTGTCCCAACAATTTGCCTTCCTCTAACCCGAAAAGGATTTTCTTAGGATTCAAAGAAATCCCAAATTTTCTGCATTTCTCAAACACTCATCTGAGATGTTGTAAGTGCTCTTTGTCGGAATGGGAGTAAACAGTTACGTCATCCAGATAAATGACAATAAATCTGCCAATCTCATCCTCAAAATCAATGTCCATTTCCCTTTGGAAAGTGGCCCCAACGTTCATCAAACCAAAGGGCATCTTCACGTACATGAAGGTTCCCCAAGGTGTGGTAAAGGTTGTTTTATCCTGGTCATCTCGGTGGATGAGAACCTGGTTATAGCCTGAGAAACCATCTAGTAAGGAAATTCATCTAGCTCCAACTACCTTTTGTAATATGTGGTCCATTTTGGGCAACGAGTAGTTGTCTTTTAGGGATACCTTGTTCAGGTTTTGGAAATCAATGGAAAGCTTGATTTCTCCAGTTTTCTTTCTAGTCAGAAATAGATTAGAAACCCATTTGGAAAACATTAAGGGAACTATGATTTTAGCATCATACATCTTTTTGATTTTTTTTCTATTAGGGGAAGTAACTTGGGATTGATTCTCCTAAGTTTCTGTCCGAAAGGTTTTTGTTCTTCTTTTATCGAGATTCTATGTTGTATGATGCTAGTGTCGTAGGATTTTAAATCTTCATAACCCTGGGCAAACACATCTACATATTCCTTGAAAAGTTCATTGTATTTGAGTTTCTGCTCAGGGGGTAGAGATTTGGAAAGTTTTTCCATCTTGGGTTTCTCTTCTGTCCCTATGTTACAGTCTTCAACCTCCTTACCACTAGCTTCAATTTAGGGTTTTTTCGCCACATCATTAAAATCAAACAGGTCTTCTAACGGAACTAAACCCCTAGGTAACACATTATTATTTAAATGAAAAACATCAAAATCTACATCATCTTCATTCAATTCTTCTGAATCTACTTTATTTACACTAACATTTCCAAAAACCAATTTATTTACATCCTCATCGTCATTTTCTAAGTCTATATTTGTACACTCAAAATCATTTTTACATTGTAGAAAATCTTCAATTTGATCGTCATTCCCAAATACCTTCCAGTATCTGATGTTTTCCAGGACAGTTGGTCTGCACATCACCTCTACTATGTATGGGCGAGTGGAACATAAAAGTATCTTGCATGTAGTTTCCAATGTAGCTATTCGGTCTGTTAAAATGTTCTGTCCCCTGGTCATCACCTACAAATCAATTTCTGTGAAACATTGAAGAGCGTCCAAAACAACATTCCTATAAGATCTAAGTCTGGGATGTTTTGTTGCATACTCACCTTTAAATTGTTTGATAATCAATTTAGAATCACCTCTTACCATGATCTGTTTGTCACCAACCTTCTTCAGTAGTTTCAGGCCGAGAATCAAAGCTTCATACTCGGCTATATTGTTAGTGCACTGGAAATTCAGTTTGTAAGAATGATTCTTCGAATACCTTGATTTGTTATTATGCAACCCAACTCTAGCTACAGCTCCCTCCTTAATCACGACTCCATCGAATTCCATGCTCCAAAAATCTGTTGGCAGTTCCTCACTTTCTACAGTTGCAGTTCTTCTTCCCTCAGTGATCTCTTTATCTTCTTTTGAATCAGGTGTGTCCTCTTCCAGCTGAGCGATTTGTTCTTCCATATCACCATCATTATACAGGATGAAAGAATACAGATCAGAATGTGAAGAGTATAGTGGGTAGTTATGTGGATTTTATTTACTGCTAACCATGTATTTCATCAGCGTCTCTCTGTACAGTCTTCTTTGTTGTCTGAATACTGAGATGGTGGCATACAACATATCTAACTGCAAAGTGCCTTTCAACTTGGTCCCCGAAGACCTGGATAGAAACATACCATATTTCAGGGGAATGTCTGCGACCACAACATCCATAACCATGTTTTTTGCTGGAATTTGAACTAGGTTGATACATGTCTTTAATCAACCCAATACATTTGACTTTGTTGGAGTCAAAAGAGTGCAAATCTGTGTAGGGTCTGGTGACCTCAAGTCCCAAATTTTCCATCACTGCTTTAGGCATCAGGTTGTGAGAAGCACCCAAATCTAGCATAGCATTATGAATAATCAGGTAGTGTATATTCAGGATAATGTAGAAAGGAGAAACAATGCCAGTGTCAACCTAACCATCAACTTCAGGGCCAAACAGGAGCTCAAGCTGATCATCAATAAGATTCATCGTTTCCGAATGATTTGTTGATCCAACAGTCAAGGCCTTTGTGCCTATCTCTGGCTCGATGCTCAGAGATTTGATCACCTGTGACTGGTAAGCATTCTTACTCATCATCTCAGAAAGGGGAATGGGAATCTTCAATTTGGCTAATTCCCCTTCAAGGATAAACATAGTGGAAGCTTTTCTTAAGCTCGACAATTATGATCTGTCTACCATAGTTTTCTGGGCAGAAGTACTTGGTTGACTAGTTGATGAAATATTAGTCTGCATTGATCTTTGTAAAATGGTAGGGTTTCTTTTTGGACGAGATTTAGCATTACCTTTCTCAGGGGTCTTCTTGGTAGAAAACTCTGAGGTCTTCTTGGTCTCGACTGTTTTCTTCGTTTCAGTTGCCTTCTTTGGAGGATTTTCATTTGTCTTTTGTTTCTCAAATTGTATTGTCTGTGTACCTAGATAATGGCATTTTCAAATTCCTTTTTTTCTATTTCCTCTTCTTCCTCATTTAATTATGTTTGAGAAATAAGGAAAAGTTCTTGCTCTTCCTGAGTGAGGAATATGGCTTCGTCATCGTGAACGACCATGAGATTTATATGTGTATCATCCAATTCTTTGATTATCTCCTCGCCTAAATCAACATAATTTTTTTGAAGGGGTGGACTGATCTGTTGATCAGGACCCTTCTGTTCTCTTTGATCTCTAGGATATCTTTTCCTTATTTGGGTGAGATTTCTTCTGAAGTTAGGATTTCGAATCTATGGAGAACCTTGGTTTTCTCTGGGAGGATTTCTTTTAGCTATAGTAGGTCTCTCCATCATCCTTTACATTGCTCTAGTTAAGGAATCCAGTTTGGCATCTAAAGAGGAAGTGGTAGTTCCCTCTTTAATCATAACTCTCCTTTTTGTCCTCTGTCAGGCTCTTCTGGCTAACAGGTTCGCTTCTACACTTATCGCACTCTTCTGCATGTCTTCCAGAGTAGAAGAGCTTCTTTCCCTTAACTGATATGACATGCCAGTGTCAAAACCATCAGGAAATTTTATTAACACCAAACCTTGTGGAGGTTTGATATCTATTGGAATTGCATTGTACAAATTATTGAAACGGCTGCAGTAGTCCTGCACAGTCTCTCCTTGGTTCCTTATGATGTTTTTGTATTCTGACAAGATGTGGAGAGGATTTTTCTTTACCTCCCATTTATCTAGAAAAAATCTTTGAAACGCTGCAAGGTCAACCACAAAAGCAGCACGTAAGTCTTTGAACCATTTATTAACGTCCCCAGTCATACTATGCGTGTAGAGTCTCATTTGAACATCAGCGTCATATACTTCCTGCAAATCAAAATAGTCATTCATTTTTTCAACATGTTGTTGCGCATTCAAAGGACCAATACCATCGAACTATGGAAGTCGTGTTTGGTAGTCTTAGGGCATGGTGTGTAAAGGTGAGGCCAACACTAAGGGAGAATATATGGCTACCATGATAGGTGGAGGAGGTGTAACAATGACCTGGGTTATTGGTGGGGAAGTGACAGAAGCTATGGAGCATGAAGGGCTAGTAGGAGAAGAATGAGCTAGTTGAGGTTTTATAAAAGATACAACAATAGTTATGGCAGAAAGTTCGACTGACTGATGGAAGTGGGCCTGGTATAAGGCTTGATCAACATTTGCTACCAAATTTTCCAACTTGTCAAATTCCTCAAAAAAATCTTTGATCAAGGTTCGCCCTGGGAGAAAGTATTTCAGGGGTTTGGGGTTGCAAGATCATTTGATCTAGAACTTTTTCAATCACAAAGCTATTAGATTTTTTTCTAAAGAGGCTTTGTTCAAAGGTAGTTTCAAACTTGAGATCCTGAAGGGAAACAAGTTTCTCTGGGAGAGAAGGGGACCTATGAAGGGGACTATGACTCCCTAAACCTTCTGCAGTGGTTTTCATTCTGAGTAGTTGTTCTGGATTATCAATTTCTATTGCAGGTTCGGGATCTGGGTGAGATCTGGTGTAAGCTCTTTTAGGAGCCATAATTTTTAATTTTTATGGATCTAAACTAATATGTAAAAAAAATTTAACAATCTCTGAACATTATCTCTTTTTCTTTTTAGATTTTGTGATTTGTTCGAAAATAAAGTTTTCTTCTAGGGAAAATAAATCATGGGATTGAAACTTTGTTTAGTTCCCCAATATGGTCGCCACTATGTTAACGCTCTGTAAATTCCCAGAGGTTGTCAAGGGAAGAATAAATTTACAAGAGGCAACTTTATCAAACCACTTCGAAACTAGGATCTAGCCCTGCCAGTTTCAAAGAGAAATCTCTCTATAGGATTTAACTTTGTTTTAGTTTTCAAATATTAGGCTAGTTAAATAAATCAGACTGTGTTGTTTTTTTTTATAAATTGGAGGAAATAGGATTTACACATCCATTGGGCTATGGGGTCTATTTTATAAAGATAGAGATCAAAGAACAGATATAAAGATTCTTCTCACAAGTCAGGATAATGCATCTATTGGATTCTTTAGAAATAAAGTTATGGGAAGCGAAAAAGATGAGATTCTCAATTAAAGCAAAGAAGCAATTAAGAATTTATTTACTATAACATCATAGGATAAACATTAAGATCTTTGAAATCTTAGAAACATTGTACACAATGGTAAATTATGTAACTTTAACTCCTTTTAAAGGATCAGATTAGAAAACAAGAAGATAACTAAGAAAGATAAGCATTCAACGAAGAAAGGAAAAACTTCACCAACAGCTAACACACAAGAATCCTGTGAAATGTCTCTTTCTATTACTAGAAGATCTCTTGATGAAAATTACAGTGCTTACATATTGCTAGGGTGTAAAGATCAACCCTCGATACTTCAAAGTTTGAAGTATTTATAATCAAAATTACAAACGACCCTGTCATTAACGATCGGGACGTGACAGATTCTAAATTTAATTGACTATATAGCAAGATACAAAAAATTTAGGAACTGTCGATGATGTGTCGAATTCTTCATGCTGATTCTAGGGAAGGCCATTAGTGATTCATCCACTTGACTTTGACTGATCCTCTTGTTGACTCAAATTATACACCTCATCTCCTACTCGATCAAATTGCACAGCTCTTCATATCTTAGTTGACTGGGAATGGTGATTGTGAGTAGTGTCCGGTATATTTCATCCATTTCATTATACTTGGAAAAATTTGGCTTGACAATAAAAATATACTCGATCTCGTGTTGTATGATGAGGTCCGGTTGCAACGTCTCCAAGAAATTCTTGCCCATTATACTGCCTTGTATCCCTGAGAACTTGGAACTATCCTTGGCCACTATAGCTATCTTCTTTTTGTAATCTGGAAGAGCCAAAGGACACTGCAACCACTACAGCCTCGACCCAAGCACCTTATATCCAACAAAAGCAGGTCGACAAGGATGTAGCAAAGCGAAAATATTCCTTCTACACATAGTCCTCTCATGTATCTCTACTTTTTGAACAACCTCAGCCTCAAAATATTTGTGACAGACTTCCACAAACTGAGCAGCGCGACGTCTCCATTAAGGGAAGCAGCTCACCAAGATGCAGATTCAACAAAAGTTTTTCCCTCTCCCCCGAGATATCAACGCAATGGATATCATTGCTTCCTAAGGAGGGAGGATTTATCCAGGTGGATATTGGTGGCCACCCACCTTTTCCAACTGGCTCAAAACAGTTTTCTGGCAATTTTGGTAATTTACTATTTTTAGCAGTTTTTAACTTTCGGGGCCATTTTCAGGGCCTAAATGAAGGTTTTTTGGGATCGATATTCTCAATTATTTCCTATGGAATGATTGACTAACTTTCCTAAGAGATCAATATTCTCAATGATTTCCTATGGTATGATCGATCTCACGCAAATTTTACAACCCCGGGAAGTTTATGTACTAACTTACCCAAATGGGACCCACATGACTTTTGGTGCTTCATCTCCTAGGGTTAGGATTTTGGATGTCTAGGGTTTTTGGAATTCCTGTTCATTGTAAAAGGGCCTTCAGAGCCTCATTGTAATAATCTTCTTTTGAATGTGAGTATCTGTCACATCTCTTCTCAGAGATAAGCTTCCACCATTCTAGCGAGTCTTTCACTATGTATTTTTACAGTCTCTGTACATTTATTTCATTAATAGAAATCATGTATTACTGTATCTATGTGTTTATGGTTGAATCTCTGATACATTTATGTTATATTATTGGATATCCGTGATATCATTGTGCATTTATTTATTATATCTCCGCTCTCATTTTGTGCCGAAAATAATTTGGATCAGTGGAATCAGAGCAGGCTGCTCTTGATCATTTTTTTCAATGCATGTCCCCGACGAGGTATGAGTATAGAAATTTGGGTCTCGAGATTTTCTCTCTAGAATATAATCACTCTCATACACTCAATAAACCCTCCATGGAATAAGAAAATAAAAACGACGGAGAAGATGATCCTATCAGTCTATTTCTTGAGCAAGCTCTGACGTGACAAATGGATGAAATGATGGAGAATTTTTCCCACATCCTTCAACACCTACCAATAGAAACATGCACGTCTTCATCAAGTGGCCACTTTAGAGGCACCTCACCTTTAAAGGTACTATTTAATTTTGATATTCATGTATTTGAAGGAAAGACAATTGTAGAAGCCCTAGATAAATGGTTAAATCTGCTAGAAGGTTATTTCTCTATTCATAATTTTTCCGACAGAGAAAATATCACCTTCGCACTCCTTAGATCTCTTCCTCATGTCAAATAATGGTGGGAAAATTACTGGGAGAAAATTTCGACAAAGGAGTCTGGAATATATGGGGCTGAGCCCACTTTCTATTTTTTTGTGGATGCGGTAAAGGAATAGTATTACCCTGTTGGTAACTATCAGGACCAGTACATGAGACAGACCACGCTATGGAAAGAGAGGGGAAAATAAATTCCATAGTTCACCAATACCTTCCATACCTTTCACACCAAGCTGGGCATCAAAGACTCTAAATGAGATTTGGTTCTGAAATACCGTGGGGCTCTACACAGATACATCCAAGATGAAATGGATTTTTTGGAAAGCGCATCACTCTGTGTTGCTTATCGATATGATGTTAAAATCGAGCAGAAATTTAAGCACCAGAACAAATGGGAGTTTGGTTCTATAAATTCGCAAGAACCAAAGTATGATAAAGATGACCCTAACAAAGAGATTCCTGAAAACTAGTCTAAGCCACAAAAAAAGAAGGGTCGCGGGAAGACGAAGAAGGACACCGAAAAATTGTGTGATTTCCAAAAAATCCCCTGGAACAACAACAATGAATTTCGCTCAAAAAACTCATTGGTGGCCGAGATCAAAGACAAAGAGCCAAACCTTGATTCAGAATATGATTCTGAAAATATTGGTAAAAGACAAATCATCGACGCAGACCTCACTGCTATTGTCACGACCGCAACAATTCAACCGAAAGAACCAACATATCCTGAAGAGGGGGAGCACCTTTTTCATTCATAGATGTGGGTAAAGGGGACCCTACTACATTTAATTTTTTATAGGAGAAGCCAGAAGAACCTCATCTCAGCAGAGGTCATCAAACAATTGGGATTGTCGACAACACCACACCCGCAACCATAAAACATCGGGTGGCTTCGCCAAGGATGAGATATTCGTGTCAACCAACAATGTCGATTTTCATACGACATCCAACCCTTCAAGGATGAGGTATTATGTGATGTTTCCCCACTAGATTTTTGCGATGTTCTCTTCGTCCAACCATATATGTGGAAGCGCCATGTTTCTTATGAGTCTTGACCCCGCAATGTCATTGTTTCTTTGGGTGGTCATCTCTACAGAATACCAGAGGTAGTTCTGACTACTGTTCCACCTAAAACATTTTGCAAGATAGTGTCTCATACTATAAAATTCATCTTCTTCACAATCTATTCAAAAGGAGAATAGAAGGACACTGCAACCACCATAGCCTCGACCCAAGCACCTTTTATCCAACAGAAGTAGGTTGACAAGGCTGCAACAAAGTGCAAAGATTACTTTTTCACATTGTCCTCTCATGTATCTCTACTTGTCGCAAAACCTCAACCTCAACAGGTTCGTGACAGACTTCCACAAACTGAGCAGCGCAACGTCTCCATTAAGGCAAGAAGCTCACCAAGATGCAGATTCAACAAACGTTTTTCCCTATCCCCCGGGAACTCAACACAATGGAGAGCATTTCTTCCTAATGAGGGAGGATTGATCCACATGGATATTAGTGGCCACCCACCTTTTCCGACTAGCTCAAAACTATTTTCTGGTAATCTTGGCAATTTATTATTTTTAGTAGTTTTTAACTTTCGAGGCCATTTTGAGGGCCTAAATAAATTTTTTTCAGGATCGAGCTTCTCAATTATCTCCTATGACATGATTGGGCCCCCAAAATGAATCTCCTCGATGATACCTTTCTAATGGGCTATCATAATCGTAAAATGAACATCGTATGCAAGAGTTACGACCTCGAGAAGTTAATGTACTAACTTACCCAAACGGGGCCCACATGACTTTTGGCGCTTCATCTCCTAGGGTTAGGTTTTTCGATTTCTAGTGTTTTTGGCATTCCTATTCATTGTAAAAATTCCTTCAGAGCCTCATTGTAATCATCTTCTTATGAATGCGAGTAGCCGTCACATCTCTTCTCAGAGATAAGTTCCCACCATTCTAGCAAGTCTTTCACTCTGTATTTTTACAGTCTCTGTACATTTCTTTCATTAATAGAAATAGTGTATTATTGTATCTCTCTATTTATGGTTTCATCTATAATACATTTATTTTATATTATTGGATATTCGTGATATCTCTGTGCATTTATTTATTATATCCTCGCTCTCATTTCATGCTGAAAATAATCCGAATTAGTGAAATCAAAGCAGGTTGTCATTGATCATTTTTTTCAGTGCATGTCCCCGATGAAGTATGAGTATAGAAATATGGGTGATGATCTTGTCTCTCTGGAATACAATCTCTCTCGCACGCCCAAGAAACCCTCCATGGCAGAATAAAAGAAAAACGATGGAGAAGACGATCCTACCAGACTATTGCTTGAGCAAGCTCTCACACGACAAAGGGACGAAATGATGGAAATTTTTTCCCACATCCTTCAACACCTTCCAATAGTAATAGGCCCATCTTCATGAAGCGGCCACTTTGGAGGAACCTTTCATTTCAAGTTATTAGTTAATTTTGATATTCTTGTATTTGAATGAAAGATAGATGTAGAAGCCCTAGACAAATGGTTAAGTCTACTAGAAGGTTATTTCTCTATTCACAATTTTTCTGAAAGAGAAAAGATCACCTCCGCACTCCTTAAAGCTCTCCCTCATGTCAAACATTGGTGGGAAACTTACTGGGAGAAAATTTCCATGGAGGAGTCTAAAATATATGGGGCCGAGCCCACTTGGGATTTTTTTTGTGGATGCGGTAAAGGAACAATATTACCTTGTTGGAAACTATGAGGACCAGTACATGAGATGGAACACATTGTGGCAAGAGAGGGGCCAAGTAGTTCCGAAGTTCACCAATACCTTCCATACCTTGCGCACCAAACTGGGTATCAAAGACTCTGAATGACATTTGGTTCTGAAATACCGTGGGGACCTACACAGATACATCCAAACTGAAATGGATTTTCTGGACATATCATTACTCGGTGCTCCTTATCGATATGATGTTAAAATCGAACAGGAGTTTAAGCACTAGAAAAAATGGGAGTTTGAATCTGCAAATCCGCAACAAGCAAACTATGATAAAGATGAACCTAACAAACAACTTGCTGAAAACTAGTCTAAGCCACAGGAAAAGAAGGGTCACGGGAAGATGAAGAAGGACAACAGAAAATGGTGTGATTTCCATAAAATCCTCTAGCACAACACCCATGAATTTCACTCAAAACAATCATTGGTGGTCGAGATCAAAGACAAAGAGACAAACCCTGATTCTGAAAATATTGGTAAAACACAGATCATTGACACAAACCCCACTGCTATTGTGGTGACCACAACAATTCAACCAGAAGAACCAACAAATCCTGAAGAGGGGGAGCACCTTTTTCATTCAAATATTTGGGTGAAGGGGACCCCGCTGCATTTTATTGTTGATAGAGGAAGCCAAAAGAACTTCATCTCAGCAGAGGTCATCAAATAATTGGGATTGTCGACAACAACACACCCACAACCATACAACATCGAGTGGCTTCACCAAGGATGATATCTTTGTGTCAGCCAACAACTTAGATTTTAGTATGACATCCAACCCTTCAAGGATGAGGTATTATGTGATGTTTCCCCACTAGATATCTGCAATGTTCTTTTGGGCCAACCATATATGTGGAAGCGCCATGCTGCTTATGAGTCTCGACACCGCAGTGTGATTGTTTCTCTGGGGGGTCATCTCAATAGAATACCAGAGGTAGTTCTGACTATTTTTCCACCTAAAACGTGTCGCAAGGTAGTATCTCATACTGTAAAATTCATCTTCTTCACAATCTGTTCAAAAGGAGAACATAAGGACACTGCAACCATTGCAGCCTCGACCCAAGCACCTTCTATCCAATAGAAGTAGGTCAATAAGGCTGTAGAAAAGTGAAAAGATTCATTTTTCACATCATCTTCTCATGTATCTCGACTTGTTGAACAACCTCAGCCTCAACATGTTCGTGACAGACTTCCACAAATTGAGCAGCGAGATGTCTCCATTAAGGCTAGCAACTCACCAAGATGTAGATTCAACAAACGCTTTTCCCTCTCCCCTGGGAAATCAACACAATGGATATCATTTCTTCCTAAGGATGGAGGATTGATCCAGGTGGATATATGTGGCCAACCACCTTTTCCAACTGGCTTAAAACAATTTTCTGGCAATTTTGGCAATTTACTATTTTTAGCAGTTTTTAACTTTTGGGGCGATTTTGAGGGCCTAAATGAAGGGTTTTTGGGATCTAGATTATCAATGATTTCTAATGGCATGATTGAGACCCCAAAATTAATATCCTCGACGATACCTTTCAAACGGGCTATCATACGCCTAAAACGTAGATCGTATGCAAAAGTTACGACCCCGGGAAGTTAATGTACTAGCTTACCCAAACGGGGCCCACATGAATTTTGGTGCTTCATCTCCTAGGGTTAGGTTTTTGGATGTCTAGGGTTTTTTTAATTCCTATTCATTGTAAAAATTCCTTCAGAACCTCATTGTAATCATCTTCTTGCGAATGCGAGTAGCCGTTGCATCTCTTATTAGAAATAAGTTGCCACCATTCTAGTGAGTCTTTCACTTTGTATTTTTACAGTCTCTGTACATATATCTGATTAATAGAAATCGTGTATTATTGTATCTATGTGTTTATGGTCTCATATTTGATACATTTATGTTATATTATTGGATATATGTGATATCTCTGTTCATTTATTTATTATATCTCCACTCTCATTTCGTGCAGAAAATAATCTGGATCAGTGGAATCAGAGCAGGCTACTCTTGATCACTTTTTTCAGTGCATGTCCCTGACGAGGTCTGAGTATAGCAAGTTGGGTCTCAATCGTGTCTCTATGGAAGAAAATCGCTCTCGCACACCCAATAAACCCTCCATGGTAGAAGAAAAGAAAAATGACGGAGCAGACAATCCTATCAGTCTGTTGCTTGAGAAAGCTCTCATGTGACAGAGGGATGAAATGATGGAGAATTTTTCCCACATCCTTCAATGCCTACCAATATCAATAGGTGCATATTCATCAAGCGGCCACTTTGGAGGCACCTCACCTTTCAAGGTAAAAGTTAATTCTGATATTCCTGTATTTGAAGGAAAGATAGATGAGGAAGCCCTAAACAAATGGTTAAATTTGCTAGAAGGTTATTTCTTTGTTCACAATTTTTCTGACAGATAAAAGATCACCTTCACACTCCTTAATGCTCTCCCTCATGTCAAACATTGGTGGGAAACTTACTGGGAGAAAAGTTCCACATAGGAGTCTGGAATATATGGGGTTGAGCCCACTTGGGAATTTTTTGTGGATGCAGTAAAGGAACAGTATTACCCTATTGGCAACTATGAAGATCGGTACATGAGATGGACCACACTGCGGAAAGAGAGGGGCCAAAAAGTTTCGGAGTTCACCAATACCTTCCATACCTTGTGCACCAAGTTGGGTATCAAAGACTCTGAATGAAATTTGGTTTTGACATACCGTGGGGCTCTACATAGATACATCCAAACTGAAATGGATTTTCTGGACATCTCATCACTCGGTGCTGCTTATCAATATGTTGTTAAAATCGAGAATAAATTTAAGCACCATAAAAAATGGGAGTTCGGATCTGCAAATACGCAACAACCAAAGTATGATAAAGACAACCCTAATAAACAGCTTCCTGAAAACCAGTCTAAGCCATACAAAAAGAAGGGTCATGGAAAGATGAAGAAGGACATCGGAAAATGGTGCAGCTTCCACAAAATCCCCTAGCACAACACCGTTGAATGTCAATCAAAATAGTCATTGGTTCTGAGATCAAAGAAAAAGAGACAAACCCTGATTCATAATCTGATTCTGAAAATATTGGTAAAAGAGAGATCATCGACGCAGACACCACTGCTATTGTCGCGACCGCAAAAATTCAACCAGAACAACCAACAGATCCTAAAGAGGGGGAGTTCCTTTTTCATTCACAGATGTGGGTGAGGGGGACCCCACTACATTTTATTATTGATAGCGCAAGCCATAAGAACATCATCTCAGTAGAGATCCTCAAACAGTTGGGATTGTCAACAACACCACACCTGCAGCCATACAACATCAGGTGGCTTCACCAAGGACGATATCTTTGTGTCATCCAACAATGTCGATTTTCATACAGCATCCAACCCTTCATGGATGAGTTATTATGTGATTTTTCCACACTGGATGTCTGCAATGTTCTCTTGGGCAAACCATATATGTGGAAGCGCCATGCTTCTTATGAGTCTCGACCCAGCAGTGTCATTTTTTCTTTGGGGGTTCATCTCTACAGAATACCAGAGGTAGTTTCGACTATTGTTCCACCTAAAAACTGTCACAAGGTAGTATCTCATACTGCAAAATTCATCTTCTTCACAATCTGTTCAAAAGGAGAATAGAAGGACACTGCAACCACTACAGCCTCAACCCAAGCACCTTCTATCCAACAGAAGTAGGTCGAAAAGGCTGTAGAAAAGCACAAAGATTCCTTTTTCACATTGTCCTCTCATGTATCTCAACTTGTTGAACAACCTCAGCCTTAACAGGTTCGTGACAGACTTCCACAAACTGAGCAGCACGACGTCTCCATTTAGGCAAGCAACTCACCAAGATGCAGAGTCAACAAACGCTTTTTCGTCTCCCCCAAGAAATCAAAGAAATGGAGACCATTACCTCCTAAGGATGGAGGATTGATCCATGTGGATATTGGTGGACACCCACCTTTTCTGACTAGCTCAAAATAGTTTTCTAGCAATTTTGGCAATTACTATTTTTAACAGTTTTTAACTTTTGGGGCCATTTTGAGGGCCTAAATGAAGTTTTTTCGGGATGGAGCTTCTCAATTATTGCCTACAAAATGATTGAGCCCCAAAAATGAATCTACTCAATGATACCTTTTCAATGGGCTATCATACTCCTAAAAGGAAGATCGTATGCAAAAGTTATGACCTCGGGAAGTTAATGTACTAACTTACCAAAACGGCCCCCACATGAATTTTGATGATTCATCTCCTAGGGTTAGGTTTTTGGATGTCTAGGGTTTTTGGCATTCCTGTTCATTGTAAAAAGGCCTTTAGAACCTCATTTTAACCATATTCTTGCGAATGCGAGTAGTTGTCACATCTCTTCTTAGAGATAAGCTGCCACCATTCTAGCGAGTCTTTCACTCTGTATTTTTACAGTCTCTGTACATTTATTTCATTAACAGAAATCGTGTATTACTGTATCTTTGTGTCTATGGTTGCATCTCTGATACATTTATGTTATATTATTGGATATTCTCGATATCTCTGTGCATTTACATATTATATCTCCGCTCTCATTTCATGCCGAAAATAATCCGAATCAGTGGAATCAGAGCAGGTTTCTCTTGATCATTTGTTTCAGTGCATGTCCCCGAAGAGATATGAGTATAGAAAGTTGGGTCTCGAGCTTGTCTCTATGGAAGAAAATTTCTCTCACATTCTCAAGAAACCATCCATAGCGAAAGAAAAGAAAAAAAATGGAGAAAATGATCCTATCAATCTGTTGCTTGAGCAAGCTCTCACGCGACAGAGGGATGAAATGATGGAGAATTTTTCCCACATCCTTCAATGCTTGCTAATAGTGACATGCACATTTTCATCAAGAGGACACTTTGGAGGCACCTCTCCTTTCAAGGTACAAGTTAATTTTGATATTCCTATATTTGAAGGACAAATAGATGCAGAAACCCTAGACAAATGGTTAAATCTGCTAGAAGGTTATTTCTCTGTTCACAATTTTTCCAACAGAGAAAAGATCACCTTCGCACACCTTAAATATCTCCCTGATGTTAAACATTGGTGGGAAACTTACTGGGAGAAAATTTCCACAGAGGGGTCTGGAATATATGGGGTCGAGCCCACTTGGTATTTTTGTGTGGATGCGGTAAAGGATTGGTATTACTGTGTTAGCAACTATGAGGACCAATACATGAGATGGACCATGTTGCGGCAAGAGAGGGGCCAAGAAGTTCTACAGTTCACTAATACCTTCCATACCTTGCTCACCATGCTGGGTATCAAAGACTCTGAATGACATTTGGTTTTGAAATATTGTGGGGCTCTACACAGATACATCCGAGCTGAAATGGATTTTCTGTACATCTCATCACTCAGTGTTGCTTATCGATATGTTGTTAAAATTGAGTAGAAATTTAAGCACCAGAACAAATGGGAGTTTGGGTCTACAAATCCGCAACAACTAAAGTATGATAATGACATATCTAACAAACAGCTTCATGAAAACCAGTCTAAGCCATAGGAAAAGAAGGGTCATGGGAAGACGAAGAAGGACACCGGAAAATGGTGTGATTTCCACAAAATCCTCTGGCACAACACTAATGAATTTCACTCAAAATATTCATCGGTGGTCGAGATCAAAGACAAAGAGCCAAACCCTAATTCAAAATATGATTATGAAAATATTGGTAAAAGACAGATCATCGATGCAGACACCACTTCTATTGTTGTGACTGCAACAATTCAACCAGAAGAACCAACATATATGGAAGAGGGGGAGCGCCTTTTTCATTCACATATGTGGGTGAAGGGGACCCCACTACATTTTATTGCTGATAGTGGAAGCTAGAAGAACCTCATCTCAATAAAGGTCATCAAATAGTTGGGATTGTGGACAACACCACACCTGTAGCCATACAACATCAGGTGGCTTTGCCAAGGACCGGATCTTCATGTCAGCCAACAATGTCGATTGTCATACGACATCCAACCTTTCAAGGATGAGGTATTATGTCATGTTTCCCCACTGGATATATGTGATGTTCTCTTGGTCCAACCATATATGTGGAAGCGCCATGTTGTTTATGAGTCTCGACCCCGTAGTGTCATTGTTTCTCTGGGGGGTCATCTTTACAGAATTTCATAGGTAGTTCTGACTATTGTTCCACCTAAAAGTGTCACAAGGTAGTATCTCATAATGAAAAATTGATCTTCTTCACAATTTGTTCAAAAGGAGAACAAAAGGACACTGCAACCACTACAGCCTAGACCCAAGCACCTTCTATCTAACAGAAACAGGTCGACAAGGATGCAACAAAGAGCAAAGATTCCTTTTGCACATCATCCTCTCATGTATCTCGACTTGTTGAACAAACTCAACCTCAACAGGTTCATGACAGTATTCCACAAACTGAGTAGCAGGATGTCTCCATTAAGGCAAACAGCTAACCAAGATGCAAATTCAAAAAACGCTTTTCCCTCTCCCCTGGGAACTCAACACAGATCATCGACGCAAACACCACTGCTATTGTCGTGACCGCAACAATTCAACCAGAAGAACCATCAGATATTGAAGAGGGGAAGTTCCTTTTTCATTCACAGATGTGGGTGAGGAGGACCCCACTACATTTTATTGTTGAGAGCGGAATCCAAAAGAACCTCATCTCAGCAGAGTTCATCAAACAGTTGGGATTATGGACAACACCACACCTGCAGCCATACAACATTGGATGGCTTTGCCAAGGACAGGATCTTCATGTCATCCAACAATGTCGATTGTCATACGACATCCAACCCTTCAAGGATGAGTTATTATGTGATGCTTCCCCACTGGATGTCTGGGATGTTCTCTTGGGCTAACCATATATGTGGAAGCGCCATGTTGCTTATGATTCTTGACCCCGCAGTGTCATTGTTTCTCTGGGGGGTCATCTCTACATAATACCAGAGGTATTTTCGACTATTGTTCCACCTAAAGACTATCACAAGGTAGTATCTCATACTGCAAAATTCATCTTCTTCACAATCTGTTCAAAAGGAGAACAAAAGGACACTGCAACCACTACAGCCTCGACCAAAGAGCCTTCTATCCAACAGAAGCAGGTCGACAAGGCTATAGAAAAGTGAAAAGATTCCTTTTTCACATTGTCCTCTCATGTATCATGACTTGCTGAACAACCTTAGACTCAACATGTTCGTGATAGACTTCCACAAACTGAGCAGCAGTACGACATCTCCATTAAGGCAAGAAGCTCACCAAGATGTAGATTCAACAAACTCTTTTTTGTATCCCCCGAGAACTCAATGCAATGGAGACAATTGCTTCCTAAGGAGGGAGGATTGGTCCAAGTGGATATTGGTGGCCACCCACCTTTTCTGACTGGCTCAAAATAGTTTTCTGGCAACTTTGGCAATTTATTATTTTTAACAGTTTTTAACTTTCGGGGCCATTTTGAGGGCCTAAATGAAGTATTTTCAGGATGGATCTTCTCAATGATCACCTACAAAATTATTGATCCCCAAAAAAGAATCTACTCGACGATACCTTTCCAACAGGCTATCATAAGCCTAAAAGGAAGATCGTATGCAAAAGTTACGACTCCAAGAATTTAATGTACTAACTTACCCAAACGGGGCCCACGTGACTTTTGGCACTTCATCTCCTAGGGTTAGGTTTTTGGATGTCTAGGGTTTTTGGCATCCTGTTCATTGTAAAAAGGCCTTTAGAGCCTCATTTTAATCATCTTCTTTCAAATGCGAGTAGTCGTCACATCTCTTCTTAGAGACACGTTGCCACCATTCTAGCAAGTCTTTCACTCTGTTTTTTTATAGTCTCTGTACATTTATTTCATTAATTGAAATTGTGTATTACTATATCTTTGTGTTTATGGTTGCATATATGATACATTTATGTTATATTATTGGATATCCTCGATATCTCTGTGCATTTACTTATTATATCTACGCTCTCATTTCGTGCCAAATATAATCTGGATCAGTGGAATCAAAGGAGGCTGCTCTTGATCATTTTTTTTAGTGCATGTCCCCGAAGAGGTATGAGTATAGAAAGTTGGGTCTCGATCTTGTCTCTCTGGAATAAAATTGCTCTCACACACCCAACAAACCATCCATGGCAAAAGAAAAGAAAAAAGATGGAGAAAACGATCCTATCAGTCAGTTGCTTGAGCAAGCTCTCACGCGACAGAGGGACGAAATGATGGAGAATTTTTTCCACATCCTTCAACGCTTTCCAATAGCAACATGCAAATTTTCATCAAGAGGACACTTTGGAGGCACCTCTACCTTCAAGGTACAATTTAATTTTGATATTCCTGTATTTGAAGGACAAATAGATGTTGAATCCCTAGACAAATGGTTAAATCTGCTAGAAGCTTATTTATCTATTCACAATTTTACCGATAGAGAAAATATCACCTTCACACTCCTTAAATCTCTCCCTCATGTCAAATGTTGGTGGGAAACTTACTGGGAGCAAAGTTTCACAGAGGAGTCTGGAATATATGGGGTTGAGCCCACCTGGGATTTTTTTTTGGATGCGATAAAGGATTAGTATTACTGTGTTGGAAAATATGAGGACCAGTATATGAGATGGACCACACTATGACAAGAGAGGGGCCAAGAAGTTATTGATTTCTTGAATACCTTCCATACCTTACACACCAATATGGGTATCAAAGACTCTGAATGACATTTGGTTTTGAAATATTATGGGGCTCTACACAGATACATCCAAATTGAAATGGATTTTCTGGACATCTCATCACTCAGTGCTGCTTATCGATATGTTGTTAAAATTGAGCATAAATTTAATCACCAGAAAAAATGGGAGTTTGGGTCTGCAAATCCAGAACGACCAAAGTATGATAAAAACATCTCTAACAAACAGCTTCCTGAAAACCTGTCTAAGCCACAGGAAAACAAGGGTCATGGGAAGACGAAGAAGGACACTAGAAAATGGTGTGATTTCCACAAAATCCTCCGGCACAACAATGATGAATGTCTCTCAAAATAGTCATTGGTGGTAAATATCAAATACAAAGAGCCAAACCTTGATTCAAAATCTGATTCTGAAAATATTGGTAAAAGACAGATCATTAATGCACACACCACTACTATTTTCGCAACCGCAACAATTCAACCAGAAGAACCAACAGATCCTGAAAAGGGGGAGCACCTTTTTCATTCACAGATGTGGGTGAAGGGGACCCCGCTGCATTTTATTGTTGATAGCAGAAGCCAGAAGAACCTCATCTCAACAGAGGTCATCAAATAGTTGGGATTATGGACAACACCACACCCACAACCATACAACATCGGGTGGCTTCGGCAAGGATGGGATCTTCATGTCAGCCAACAATGTTGATTGTCATATGACATCCAACCCTTCAAGGATGAGGTATTATGTGATGTTTCCCCACTAGATATTTGTGATGTTCTCTTGGGCCAACCATATATGTGGAAGCGCCATGTTGTTTATGAGTCTCGACCCCGTAGTGTCATTGTTTCTTTGTGGGGTCATATTTATAGAATACCATAGGTAGTTCTGACTACTGTTCCACCTAAAAGTGTTGCAAGGTATTATCTCATAATGCAAAATTGATCTTCTTCACAATCTATTCAAAAGGAGAACAAAAGGACACTGCAACCACTACAGCCTAGATCCAAGCACCTTCTATCTAATAGAAGCAGGTCGACAAGGATGCAGCAAAGAGAAAAGATTCCTTCTGCACATCTTCCTCTCATGTATCTTGACTTGTTGAACAACCTCATCCTCAATAGGTTCGTGACAGTCTTCCACAAATTGAGGAGTGCAACGTCTCCATTAAGACAAGCAGCTCACCAAGATGCAGATTCAACAAATGCTTTTCCCTCTCCCCTAGGAACTCAACATAATGGATACCATTTATTTATAAGGAGGGAGGATTGATCCAGGTTGATATTGGTGGCCACCCACCTTTTCCGACTAGCTCAAAACAATTTTCTGGCAATTTTGGCAATTTACTATTTTTAGCAGTTTTTAACTTTCGGGGCCATTTTGAGGGCCTAAATGAAGGTTTTTATGGATAGAGATTCTATATATTTAAATATGGAATTATTGAACCCCCAAAATGAACGTCCTCGATGATACCTTTCCAACGGGCTATCATACGCCTAAAATAGAGATCGTATGCAAACGTTACGACCCTGGGAAGTTAATGTACTAACTTACCCAAACGGGGCCCACATGACTGTTGGCGCTTCATATCCTAGGGTTAGGTTTTTGGATGTCTAGGTTTTTGGGCATTCCTGTTCATTGTAAAAATTCCTTCAGAGCCTCATTGCAATCATCTTCTTGTGAATGCGAATAGTCATCACATCTCTTCTCAGAGATAAGTTGCCACCATTCTAGTGACTCTTTCACTCTGTATTTTTACAGTCTTTGTACATTTATTTCATTAATAGAAATTGTGTATTACTGTATCTCTGTGTTTATGGTTTCATATCTGATACACTTATGTTATATTATTGGATATCTGCGATATCTATGTGCATTTATTTATTATATATTCGCTCTCATTCCGGATTAGTGGAATCAGAGCAGGCTGCTCTTGATCATTTTTTTCAGTGCATATCACCGACGAGGTTTGAGTATAGAAATTTGGGTCTCAAGCTTGTCTCTCTAGAAGAAAATCACTCTTGCACACCCAAGACACCCTCCATGGTAGAATAAAATAAAAACAATAGAGCAATCAATCTTATCATTATGTTCCTTGAGCATGCTCTCACGCGACAGAGGGATGAAATGACGGAGAATTGTTCCCACATCCTTCAACACCTGACAATAGAAACAGACGCATATTCATAAAGAAGCCACTTTGGAGGAACCTCGCCTTTCAAGGTACAAGTTAATTTTCATATTCCTATATTTGAAGGAAAGATAGTTGCAAAAGCCCTAGACAAATGGTTAAATCTGCTAGAAGGTTATTTCTCTGTTCACAATTTTTCTGACAGAGGAAAGATCACCTTCTCACTCCTTAAAGCTCTCCCTCATGTCAAAAATTGGTGGGAAACTTACTGGGAGAAAAGTTCCATAGAGGAGTCTGGAATATACGGTGTCGAGCCCACTTGGGATTTTTTTGTGGATGTGGTAAAGGAACAATACTATCCTATTGGCAACTATGAGGACCAGTACATGAGATGGACCACATTGCGGCAAGAGAGGGGCCAAGTAGTTAAGGAATTCACCAATACCTTCCATACCTTGCGCACCAAGCTGGGTATCAAAGACTCTGAATGACATTTGGTTCTGAAATACCATGGGGCTCTACATAGATACATCCAATTTGAAATGGATTTTCTGTACATCTCATCACTCAGTGTTGCTTATCGATATTCTTTTAAAATCGAGCAGAAATTTAAGAACCAGAACAAATGCGAGTTTGGGTCTGTAAATATGCAGCAACCAAAGTATGATAAAGATGGCCCTAACAAAGAGCTTCCTGAAAACTAGTCTAATCCATAGGAAAAGAAGGGTCACTGGAAGACGAATAAGGACACCGAAAAATAGTGTGATTTCCAGAAAATCCCCTGGCACAACACCGATGAATTTCACTCAAAACAATAATTGGTGTTCACTATCAAATACAAAGAGCCAAACCCTAATTTAGAATCTGATTCTAAAAATATTGGCAAAAGACAGATCATCGACGCAGACCCCACTGCTATTTTCACAACCGCAACAATTCAACCAGAAGAACCAACATATCCTGAAGAGGGGGAGCCCATTTTTCATTCACATATGTGGGTGAAGGGGACCCCACTGCATTTTATTTTCGATAGCAGAATCTAGAAGAACCTCATATCAACAGAGGTCGTCAAACAGTTGGGATTGTTGACAACACCACACCCGCAACCATACAACATCAGGTGCCTTCGCCAAGGACGAGATCTTTGTGTCAGCCAACAATGTCGATTGTCATATGGAATCCAACACTTCAAGGATGAGGCATTATGTGATGTTTCCCCACTAGATGTATGCGATGTTCTCTTGGGCAAACCATATATGTAGAAGCTCCATGTTATTTATGAGTCTCTACCCTGTAGTGTCATTGTTGCTCTGGGGGGTCATCCCTACAGAATACTAGAAGTAGTTTCAACTATTGTTCCACCTAAAAATTATCGCAAGGTAGTATCTCATACTGCAAAATTCATCTTCTTCATAATCTGTTCAAAAGGAGAACAGAAGGACACTGCAACCACTACAGCCTCAACCAAGCACCTTATATCCAACATAAGTAGGTAGATAAGGCTGCAAAAAAGAACAAATATTCCTTTTGCACATCATCCTCTCATGTATCTCGAATTGTTGAACAACCTCAGCCTCAACAGGTTTGTGATAGACTTCCACAAACTGAGCAGTGCGACGTCTCCATTAAGGCAAGCAACTCACCAAGATGCAGATTCAACAAACTCTTTTCCCTCTCCCTCGAGAAATAAATGAAATGGAGACCATTTATTCCTAAGGAGGGAGGATTGATCCAGGTGGACATCAGTGCCCACCCACCTTTTTTCACTAGCTCAAAACAATTTTCAGACAATTTTGGCAATTTACTATTTTTAGCAGTTTTTAACTTTTGGGGCCATTTTGAGGGCCTAAATGAAGGTTTTTCAGGATCGAGATTCTCTATTATTTCCTATAGCATGATTGAGACCCAAAATTAATATCCTCGGCAATACCTTTCCAACGAGCTATCATACGCCTAAAACGGAGGTCGTATGCAAAAGTTACGACCTAGAGAAGTTAATGTACTAACTTACACAAATGGGGCCCACAAGACTTTTGGCGCTTCATATCCTAGGGTTAGGTTTTTTTATGTCTAGGGTTTTGGGCATTTCTATTCATTGTAAAAAGGCTATCATAGCCTCATTGTAATCATCTTCTTGTGAATGCAAGTAGTCGTCACATCTCTTCTCATAGATAAGCTGCCACCATTCTAGTGAGTCTTTCACTCTATATTTTTACAGTCTCTGTGCATTTCTTTCATTAATAGAAATCGTGTATTATTGTATCTTTGTGTTTATGGTTGCATCTCTGATACATTTATTTTATATTATTGGATATCCGTGATATCTCTGTGCATTTATTTATTATATCTCCGCTCTCATTTTGTGCTGAAAATAATCTGGATCAATGTTCTTTTTATCAAAATAAGATCTATTACTTTGGACACATTATTTTAGAGCAGGGCATAGCAGTAGATCTGGAGAAGATCGATTACTTTGGACACATTGTTTTAGAGAAGGGCATAGCAGTAGATCCAGAGAAGATAGAATCCATTAGAGGATGTCCAACACCCATAAATTTGTTAGACATTAGATCTTTTATGGGATTAGTTGGCTACTATAGAAGGTTCATAGTAGGGTTCTTTAAGATTGCTCATCCCATCACTTCTTTGCAAAAGAAGGGAACTAAATTTGAATGGACACTCAAGTGTGAAAAGAATTTTAATTTGTTGAACGAATTACTTACTATTGCACCTGTGTTAAATATTGTTGACCCAAATGAAAGTTTTGAGGTATGTAAAGACACATCAAGGAAGGACTTGGGGGAGTCCTCATGCAAAATGGACATGTCATTGGAAATGAGTCCAGAAATCTTAAGGAACATGAGAGAAACTATGTCACGCA
The DNA here is from genome assembly GCA_009831015.1 of Picea engelmannii. Taxonomy (NCBI): domain Eukaryota; kingdom Viridiplantae; phylum Streptophyta; class Pinopsida; order Pinales; family Pinaceae; genus Picea; species Picea engelmannii. Next base: position 141,243 of record ML793616.1, on the reverse strand, counting down.
TGACTTGGAACTTTCTGCCATTGTTCACACCTTGAGGATGTGGAGGAATTATATCATGGGGAATAAATTTGAATTAAGGACAGACCACATTGGCCTGAAGTATTATTTTGAACGACCAACCTTGAATGCCAGGAAAACAAGATGGTTGGAATTTCTAAGTGAATATGAATTCGATATCAAGCATATCAAGGGAAATGAGAATAAAGTTGTCGATATACTTAGTAGAAGAGTGCATCTCATGCATGCTACTATTGTCAGTATGCATCAGTCAGACTTGAAGAGCAGAATTTTAGATGGTCTTGTTACAGATCAGCATTACCTACAGCTAAAGGAAAACTTACAGCAAGTAGATGTACAGTAGAAAATAAAGGAGTATGAGATAAAGGAACACAGAGTAGTCATGCATAAAAATAGAATCTATGTTTCTAGTTCTAGAGAACTGAGGAATTTGGTACTCAAGGAAATCCATGATGTTCCTTATGCTAGACATCCCGGTTACCAGAAAACAATTACCGCAATAAGAAGCCAGTTCTTTTGGTCGATAATGAAGAAGGATGTTCTTGATTACATTGGTTGATGTATGGAATGTCAGAAGGTGAAGGTTGAGCATAGGCACCCAATGGGTTTTCTGCAGCCATTTCCAATTTCAGAGAAGAAATGGGAAGTGATCACCATGGATTTCATCACAGGATTACCCATAATGAATAAGAAACATGATTCAATCATGGTGGTGGTTGACAAATTAACAAAGGCTGCTCATTTTGTGCCCATGAAGACAACGCATACAACAACTAATATTGCAGAAATTTTCATGAAGGAAATTGCTAGGTTGCATGGGATACCTAGGACAATCGTCTCGGATAGAGATACAAAGTTTACCTCCAATTTCTGGAGGGGATTGTTTAAAGGATTTGGCACAAATCTAAACTTTAGCACTGCATATCATCCCAAAACAGATGGGAAAATAGAGAGAGTCAATCGAATAATTGAAGACATGCTGAGAATGTATGTGATGGATAAGCCATCTAAGTGGGAAGATTACTTACACTTGGTTGAGTTTTCATATAATAATGTGTATCAAGATTCATTTAGAATGAGCCCATTTGAAGCCTTGTATGGTAGGAAATAAAATACTCTAGTAAGCTGGGACAACCCAGCATATAGAGTGGTACATGGGTTGGAGTTTCTCAAGGACATGGAAGACCAGGTGGTTAAGATCAAGCAAAATTTAAAGGCATCTCGGGATAGACAAAAAGTTTATGCAGAAAAGAACAGGACAGCTAGAGAATTTAAAGTAGGGGAGCATGTACTTTTGAAAGTGAAGCCCAAGAAAATCTCTTTGAAATTGGGTAGTTGTACAAAGCTGGCAGCCAAATTCTGTGGTCCATTTGAAATATTGGACAGAATAGGGCCAATTCCATACATGCTTGCATTGCATGCTTCCATGAATTTGCATAATGTATTTCATTTCTCTTTACTAGAGAAATATGTATATTATCCTCCATTTTATTGATTGGCATCTGATTAAGGTAGAGATGGAGGGAGATTTTCAGGTTCAGCCAGTACAAGTATTGGAAAAAAAAGTCAAAATGCTTTCAAATTGAGTTATAGAGATGGTAAAAGTTTAGTGGAACTGCTACGGTCCTGAAGATGCTACTTGGGAGCATGAATATGCCATGCGGGCAGAGTACCCGCATCTTTTTGAATAAATTTGAAATTTTGATCTCTATTTTGTATATGCACTAAGGACAGTGCCAAAATAAGGGGGAGGGGATGTAACACCCCAAGTTTCAAACCCCCATTTTAAATAATGTATTGTTACAATGCTAAGAGCCCTGAGTGCCCAAACAATTATTAAAGGTCCAATATGCCCAAGAAATGTAATGATTTGATCATTATTAATAATAAACACATCGTTGGCTGCTAGACAGATAAGGACTAGAGTTATAGGGGGCTATGATTCCACAAGAGATGGGGCTTGAGGGGATAAGTTCTTACTCCTATTTTAATTACCATTTTTTTCTAAGGGAGGGGATCAGTTACATGAGCTTCTTGGGGAAGGCTAGGAGGTTCTTTATTTCCCCATGAAAAATACTTATACCAATCCCTAGTCTGATTGTGGGTTTGGTCAGTTGTTATTTGTCATTGGTCGTTGGTCATTGGATCGTCCTCTCCTTACCTTATGAATTTTCGTACCATTATTTCCCTCATTCCCTTCCATGCACTCACTTACCCATCCATTGATCCATCCTCACCTGTGTCTGGGCCTGGTAAAGGGAAAGGAACTGTCGAGAATTAGCCACAGGATAGTTGGTTGTAATGGGCGTTGGTGAAATCCAGCCATGACTTGAGGCCTGCATGTCTGAGATGCATTGGCATGTGCCCTATTTTTCTCATAATTGTGAGTCATGAGAGTTCCTTCATTGAGATTCTGGACCAGCTGTGCTAGAGGCCCTGGAAAAAGAAGGATTTCCTAAGGGACTATGTGACAGAGAAGGGTGGAGGTCCATTCTCTTGGGCGGTAGAGGCTGGGTACAAGAGAGATGGGTACTTGGATTGTTGTGGGTGTTTGGAAACCTTTCAGAGCATGAGATATGACTGGTTTGGGAACCCAAGTACACTCTGGAACTGTCCTTGTAGATTCATAGCCCTGGCTCGGGGGTGACATTGTTGTTGACATTTGGAGTAGTGGTGTTTATGATTGGGTGGAACGTCCTTGGTTTGTGGCCAGTTGGTGTCGCCTTTTTATAAAGATAAGTGTTCTCTATTATGATATTATTATCTATGTATGAATGTATTCCGTTGTGTATTTTAATTATTGTTTAACTAAATATTAGATTATACATGCTTAATGGATATTTTTGTGCATGTCGTTAAATATTGTATCTTATGCATTCTTATTAAATAAAGAAGGTATCGGTAAGAGTACGAAGTCCAAGGGTGGGATTAAAGGTAGCATTCCTCGACCGGTGGGTAGCTAAGGATGTTACAATTCCTTTGATGAACGATGGTCTCTCCTTCCTGAAGCCTTTGAGCGCCATCCTCGCCAACTATGAATCATCCACTATTTCCCTGATTGCATCCAGTTCATATTGAACCTATCAGATCCAAGTTAGTTAACTTGTCATCATATATAATCTTGTCATCTTCATTTCCCTGAGATTCTCTCTCAGCACCATTATGTGTTTCCCATTCTTGCTCTGAAATAAAATCTTTCTATCTTTCCACATGTCCCTGGAAGTATTATTTCCTGATACATGAGGGAAAAAGTGATCCTTCACTCCATCTAGAATGATGTACCTAGATTTCACATCCCTTTGATTATGGATGACTAGATATGTCACATCTATTGGTGGAGTTATCTAAGTATTAAAAACATTTCAAATCTCCTTCTCCATCAACACCAACATGATTCTCTCCTTCCAAGAACTGCAGTAAGAAACCCCATCCAACATATCCTCGAATAACAATCTAGTGGCCATATCCAAGATCTAATTTGATAACCCTTTTCTAAATTTACCTCTATACGAACCTCTATGGCCCTATACAATATTGTCACCATTGCAACCCATGTATGTACGTGACTATCACTACTACAACCCGTGTATGTACATGATTATGCTCACATTATCTCGTGTGTGTATGTAATTTTCCCTTTTGGGACCTGCATACACCTACAAAAACCCCTATTCTTCCTTAGTACTGTAGTTTTCTTGAAATATGTCCTTCAAATTTTCCCCCCTGGTTATAGATATGACTATATCTTATTGAAACTACTAAGATTTTTTCACTTGGTTTCCTCCCTTCAGAGATCATGCTATGATACCATGTTGATATTTTACCACTTCAACCCAACACTCGACAGTTATCTCAAAATAAAATCGCTTTATCTACTAAAATCACAGTTGTGTAATCAATTAAATATGCAGCGGAAGCAAAAACTAGGAAACAAAAATTCTCACACGCAAGACACCAATATTTTTGAGTATAATCCCCTAGAAAAATATCGGAGGGAAAACTTGTTCTAATATGATTTTACTAAGTTCAAATCAGGGCTCTCATAATAAGGAAAGTGGCACACTAAGATAATATACACTACAAAACAACCTGGCAATGTATGTGCTACTATATGACCCTATACCAACACATTTCCTTAGGTGTCTGCAATTGTTCTTTAGAAAACTCATGTACATACGCGATTGTCTCCAATGATACCCTTGTACATATACAACAAGTTCTATATGATTCTATGCTTTGATCAAGCTTCTATCAGCTAAAACCCACATGTGTATGCCTCTGCTCTCTCTTCTCCTTGGCCTATATGACCTCTAGATAAAATTCCTTCTCCACCTATCCAGGATCTTGAATCATGGTCCTTCTTGATCCAACCCTCTCTATGCCAACACTTGGAATAAATCTCTTCACCCACCCAATGGGATGTCCACACTCTCGTGTAAGAAAAAATCTTGCTTTGCTTCTACACTCCTCACACTAGAAAAAGTCCTTCTTTGCTACCCTAGACCTTGGAATATCACCAAAATTATCAATCTTGATCTCTCACCAAGCTCTCCCACAAGTGTATCCCACACAAGTTCCTTCCTCTTTCACCCTAGCCTTGATTTTATAATTATGAGTTACAATTTAAAATTAATATCCAAAGTGAATGACAGTTGAGATAAATTATCACACCCACTTAAGATTTACATGCTAAGATTACATGCTAATTACTTTTAGAACTTTCCTTAAATAACTCAACTAACTTATACAAACATTTTTACTTTAATTAATTCATTTGAACTAAACTAGACTCGAGGATAGAAGTCTTTCGACGACTTCCACATATTAGACACATGTCAATATGGAAGCACCTATATGATGCTACCACTAACATCAACAATAACAACCATCAGGAAGGTTTCAACTAGCATGAAGGCCATTGAAATATGTTTTATAGCAAGTTTTTCCTCACCCCATGCAAGTTTTTCCATTTCCCTATGCAGACTTGAAGTCCCCTTTTCCACTTCCCAGAGCCAAAAAATCATATTTTTCCACATATACTCTCCCTACAAGTTAGATAGCATGTGTACACGCAGGTGGCACCACTACGACCTACATATATTGATTTTGGTGCTCAAAATTAAAAATGGTGCCAGGATTCCATGTCACGTCACAAGATCCATGATCCTCGACCTTCCATATACTGAATTTTTTTTGACTCGGCCCTTCAGTTCCATTTGAAGGATATAAATTGGGCCATATCCAAACTATGGAAGAGGAGAGAATTCAAGTTTTGAGAGAAAATATACTCTGGATAAATTTTCACTTCACATTGAGTCTGCATCCCTTTATCCTTGAAAGTCTGAACACATTGTTCAACCCCCAAGCTATTCCCTCTTTGATGTAGAAGTTCATTGTCTCTCTTATATGAGATTTCCTTTGGTGGAGGATTGAAGTGGTGGAGGCCCACCTGGAAGAGACTTAGTTTCTCGGTTCCAAGACGTTCCAACATGAAAGTTTTTCACTTATAGACTTTTGTAGATCATGTTTAAATAGAAATATTATTTTCTCGTCCAATTGATATCTTGAAAATGTTTGAATTATTATTCCATGGTCGTATTTGTTATGAATGTTAATGGATTATGCTATTGTATGTGCTAACATTATATATTATCATCATATTCTTGTGTATCTTGGTTGTTGAGGACAAGTTGTAGGTATAAAGCTTTGAGTTGTGTGGTCAATGGTGGTCTTCATCAAACGTCCGGACGAGGTAGGCTCTTTATATTGTCTTGTTAGAATTTTCATTTATATAGCATTCTTGGGATTAGAGTTGATTTTTGTAGTCATTCTGTTTGTTGTGGTTTACTCGATGCCATAGAGTGATTTTCCTTGTAACAGAATTAGCAACCATACTGGGGATTGAATCTTTTATTTTGGGGTTCAGAGTATTTTTCTCCTCCGATTTCTCTAGGTTATCCTGAGTTTCCTTGTTTCCTGATTGCTTGACAACCTATTTTTACTTTGCATCTAAGTTTCTTGGCCTTATCCTTACCCTAATAGTATTTTAATACATATATGTGGTTTTTCCCTCGATAGACGTGTACATATGTGAGTTGTCCTTCTATAGGGCATGTACATACATGGTTTTTTCTTAAACAATCATATGCATCAACCTTTTTCTCTTACTTGTTGAGTTTGGTGTTTGTTGGGTGAGTTTTGATGGTTGATGAGTCTTCTTGGGTCTTTGTCCTAATTGTTGAGTTCTTGCAGAGTGATAGGAAACCTTTTTATGGTTGAATTTTCGAGCGATTTTTCTTTCTCATCATCTTTTTCTTTGGTTGTTCTTGCATCTTGGCCTGAGTATTTGCTTCTTGGTATCCTTCTTGTCTTGTCTCTTTTTTCTTGCAGTAGGGACCTTATAAATCAAGTTTTTATTCAGTCCTTTCATTTTCATTCCTTTATATTGTAAATAAAAAAAATATACTTTTGTCATTTTGGCATTTTCTCTTTTGGTTGTTTAGCATTGATCATGATATATATGGAAATATTGCATCTTAATGAAATTGCTGAGTTGAATTGGAAGTTTCATTTTGAAAAGCTTATCATCTTTTGATAATTGAAGATTAGGATTTTGCTTTATGTTCATATTCATTTCTTTAATATGTTGAGTCATAACATCATCAGTTTCATGACCACATCTCTTGAGTAAACAAAGACATTAAAATTAATGTTGATTAATTAAAATTGATTAGAAACAATTTTATTTTTCAGAGTACACAAACAAGCATAGAATATAGGGCTTTGGAATAGGATGTTGTGAGTAAAATTATCCAAGTCTATTAAACTCAACATATGTGTCTAACCAGGGAGAGGTGAAATCCATTGTGTAATTAGTGACGACAGGATGCTCCACTCACACTGGAGTTAAGCATGCGGTCGCGCAAAGTTGGTTGCAGAGATAGCCCTCTAATACCTTCTTAGCATCAGAGATATTTCTGGGGATCTATTCATATTTTGGGATCTTTCTATTACCTTTACCTCTGTGAGAGGTGGTTCTTTCAATATTTTGGCATTTTTTACCCTGCCCATATGGTGGACCTGACTTACGATTGTTCGCATGTGCATTGGTTATATCGTAGTGGATTTAGTTGCTTGACATAGATAGCCACATACGTTACTTGCAGGGGTTATTTTGTAGGTCCCCTGTGTCATATACGGGTTGGAAAACACACATCCTTTATGGAGAATTACCTCTCGGGGGGGATCCAACCAACTGCATTATTAAGCCCATGAGGGCCCTTATAACGGATTCTGATACCTCCAATCTTTTGAAGGGAATCTCAGGCCCCTCTTGGGCAAGTCATACCTACTGTAGTGAGGGAGGCCCCTTTTCATCCATTATATATTATTTTTGTGCATTGGCCCTTTTGATTTACTTTGGTGTGCTCTTTTATTATTAGTTGACATTATAAATTTGTATTGTGTCATGAGTGTTAATTTCTATGCTTAGTGGAGCCCCTATGACTCCCTCAATTGGCGCTATCCAGCCCATGATATTTTCTCATTTTGTGGGGACGAATCCTTTTGTATTTCCAAGTGGTACACTGAATCATGATACTCAGCCAATACCTTGGGCCTCTAATCATTTTTATCTTGGTATGTCAGACATGTCTTTGCACTTTCCATCCTTTGTCTCATCTTCTTATGTGAATACTAGTTTTGGGTCTGGGGGCATGATGCCTCCTTTTTCTCCCTTTTCGGTTGGTAGGGTTCATATCCCTCAACCAATTCCCATGGTTGGAGGTTGGAATCCTCCTTCCTCTGGAACTAATCCTAGATTCACTTTTCCAGGAGAAAGTGCTTAAATGGGTGATATTTCTATTGATTACATCCCATCCATCTATCCTTCTTTCGCTATATCGGTTCCTATGAACTCTTTTCTCATGGCAGACCTCCTTTTGTCCTATGGTGTTTCATATGGGGGGAGTCAGTTTTATTGTATGGGAAACCCCCCTTCATGGAGTTCCTTCATCTAGGGGAAACATATATCCTCACTCGAGTAACCCTTGTCCTGTTGCTTTCTCTTCACAGGCAGCTTCCTCGACAGGAATCAGTTTGGAGGAGGATACCATTTTTCTGGATAAGTCCATGGTGTATACCAGAACCCTTCCTAGCCTGCAATATCTCAAAATCAGTCTTTCCCAGAACCTTGGTCTCAAATGCCCCAACCAGTTGCTACAGGTCATGTTGGAAATACAAGTTGAGTCACTGTGAGTCATCTTGGTATTATATCACCAACCTTTGCTAGTCATGTTGGATATGGGTCAACAACCTCTGTAATTCATGTTGAATACCAACAACCAGTCACTACAAGTCATGCTAGGGGCAAAAATCTAGTCATTTCTATTCACACTGCACATACATCACCAACCTCTGCTATTCATGTTGAGGATTCATCACCAACCTCTGCTAGTCATGTTGGAGGTTCATCAACAACCTCTACAAGTCATGTTGAAGACAAGCTACTAGCCTCTACAAGTCATGCTCGGAGCATGTCACCTTCCACTGCAATTCATGCAGGGGGAATTCATACGATTGAGAAACCTGGATGTATAAGATGTAAGCCAAAGTTCCTTTGTATACTTTGTAAAGGAGGTTACCTAACTCATTTGTGCCCTACTACTGTAATGGTATGAGAAGCGTGGACCTTATCTGGTGGCCCTTTGGGTTCTGAGTCATATTTAGTTTCCCAACCTTATTTGGGTGATACAACAATCGTACTGATGCAATATTCGATAATCACCATTCTTGTTTTGGAGGGTTATGCATCTATTGAACATGTTATCTCACATATTATTCAACCAACGGTCGTGTCGATGCAATCTTCGACCGACACCACTCCTGTTTTTGGGGGTGATGTGTCTTTTTACCATGTTGTCTCACATCCTACTCAACCAATGGTTGAAGAAGTGGTCATGCCGATGAAATATTCAGTAGGTCCCACTCTTCTCTTGGAGAGTGACAAGTCTAAGGAAGTTGTATTGTCGATGCAATCTTCGGCCATTCCCACTCTTCTTTTGGGGGGTGATGCATCTTTCGATCATGTCCTTAGCATTTCTAGTTCTATATCGTCTTAACAAGGGAGAATTCCACTCTCTCTGAGTACGCTCCCTCCAATCCTAGGGTGGTTTCCTTTGATTGGAATGATCTTGTAGAACCTCTACTTCCTTCTTCTACACCCTTCCAGATAAGGGTCATTCTTCTACACCTTACATTGTAGATAAGGTAACCTCTACAAGTATTTTATCGTCCTCGAATTGGAAAACTTTGGGTTTTACCAAGATTGTGGCAGTTATCTGTGAGTTGCTAACTTTCGACAAAATTCTTGCACGACATCCCTAGCCTTCCCCATGATATGATGCTTAGAAAAACATTCTTGAGTCTTAGTTAAGCTCTTTTCCGACTCTCTAAAAGGTCAAAAGATTGTCAAGTGAACTTGTCTATTTCACACTCGTTAAATGTATTTGAAATGATGTCTATTTGGTGTAATTTTAATCCCTTTTCGGACCAAGTAGACTAATTTCGAAAAAGGAATACTCTAGTAATGATTGGCTAGAAGAGTTATCATGGGTATTGTTTTATACTTTTTTCGGGCCTATGGAGCTAAATTTACGAAAAAGGGACATTCTTTGGAGTTAAGTTGTAATTGCATTTCATTCTCTTGCTTGCAGTATTGAGCCTATTGTCGGTTCTCGCTTTCTCATTATAAGCCTATTACCTTAGCAATTTTCATCACCATCCAGGCAGAGCCTTGTTTATATTCTTTGCAACTTGACACCATGTAACCTAACAGGAAACATTCCCTCAAGTGTCCACATCTTGCATGCACCTTCTTGAATTGAGCATATGTACGTTCCACTATTGGAACTAGTTTCTTACTCATGACATGCATTTCCTCCATTGTATCATAACTACCTGCCTGAAGTTGATAGAAAGAACCTACCTGATTCACGTTCTTGCTAGAAGATTGGGTCTCCTTTCGTTTGTTCATGTGATAATCCCAACTACCTTGTTGGAATATCCCCACCAAATTTATGGTCCCCACTTCCCAATGTTTAATTAATTTTAAGCGGCTTTGTACCTCACTCATTCGATTTGATCGATCATCCCTATTACCTACATCCCCCATCTTGGCGAACTAAACTAGAACGAAGGACTAGAAATTAGTCTGTTACTACCTTCCTTCCGACCAATAAAAAAAAAGGATATTTCCTACTGAAGGATGGATCGGTTGAAAGGACTAATTGGATAGATAAATCCCTCCTCGGGATCCTAATATTTCCTAGGGTAGGGATAGGCCCCTACACCACTGGTCCTCATTGAAACTGTCCTAACTACAGATACAGGAAAAACAAGAATCCCTCCTGAAACCACCGAGCATCAATCTAGGGCCATCATTGTTGAGGGAAGGATATTATAGGGAGCCTTCATTAGATTCTTCGTTCAACAGGCTCACCTCAACAACAACTACATAGGGTAGGGGCCTCCCCTCGGTCATTAATTCTCTCATCCAAAATTCCTTCTTGTTTAACTTCTTGTTAGCAGGAAATAAATTGTTAACTCAAACTTTGGATGGCTCCTCCCCAGCCTAACTAAACTCTATTAATGATAGGAAATCCAAAAAATTGTATAATAGGTAGGATGGTAGGATATGACGTTTCCCTACTCCTTCTCTCTCTTGACCAGTAGAATTCAATTACTGCTCCCCTCCCGGTAGTTCTTTGTCCTAATGGGGCCACCTGGAGGTGAAAGGATGGTTCACCCCCTCCCTCAGCCTAACATTCTTGCCTGCTTCCAAAAAAGGAAAGGAGTCCATCTAGAAATTATTGGCTAAGCGACTAAGCCTGCTCCTGGTAGTGAGATTTTTTAAGGCCTCACCCACGATTAGAAATTTCTTTCATTTTCTTTCTTTCCGACCCTTTAGTTGCTATATAGAAGCTCAAAATACCCTATGTTTATTATTTGAACAAGCTCATTCTTATCCTCGTTGAATAATTGGATGGAAGCTCGTCCTCACCATCTGTATTTTCTTAGTATCGTGTGGGATGGAATTTCGAGGGTGAAGGATTTCTATTTCTGGTCGGGTAACCAGAAAGAAACTTTGGATGGTCGGATAGTAGTTAGTTGAACATGATTTCATTTGGTTCTTGCCTCCACTTCTTCACCCGAGATTTCGGCTACTTCCTCCTTCCAACAACTAGCTACTTCTGGTAGCCGAGGTCCATTCATATAGTAGGTTATATGAAGAAAAGGTTAGGTGCATTTACCACTACGTGCCTTTGGAGAATAAATTGATTCATTCTAAAGTCTTTCATTTGCTCAATCTAGGTATGGGAGGTGTGAAGTGACCCTTACTTAAAAGAGCAGATAGCAACTTCAAGGAGCAGTAAATATAGAGGGTATAGGTTTTTCGGGTTATAGAGCTTATAGCGGGGGGTATTTAAGATATACTGCTATCGCGCCTGTCATTTTCACTACTTAAAAGGGTGTCCTATCATAACGCAAGTACTCATTACTTGTTTGACTTGCTTGCTTTTGGGCTGCTTCAGATTGTGAGATTGAATTCGGAATTAATGGATTGATTGCCTCCCCTGTCTTTGGTGTTGCTAGATATGTTGTTGTATCTACTCCTAAGTTTCGATCTGCTTCTAGGTCTTGATCGGATGTACAAATTATCGAAAAATATTCTAATGGGCTCTAAGGTCTAAGTCAATATATGTAATCATCAAAATTTCATTCTACCTGCCCTGCTGGAAACTTTTGGCTTCGTTAGGTGGCTGTCAGAACAGGGTAGGTTTTTTTATATCGGGGTGGTCAGAACACGCTATCGATACGGATGGTGGCTAGTTGTGGTGTATATTGGGGTAGTATTTAGATCATGTGAATGCTTTATTTGTTTCATAGACATATACCCTTTCCTTCGTTGCTTCTATTGATGTGTTTCTTGATGCTACCTCTCTCTGTCACTTATGGATATGCCTTTGTACGTGCTTCTCCCATTGATACTCATTAGGGTAAAATGGGAATGGATATTCCTAGGTGAATTAACTACATCTGGGTATGATTTTGGATATTCAACTGAATCAATTTGATCAATTTTTTCTTCAATGGGGTTATGAATTGCGGGAGCTACTTTAGTTTCTGGTTGAAGTTGTGGTTTACGTTTATAAAGTTGCATATACATTCTCCTCCAGTTTATCCTTGTTTAGACCCGAATCCCAATAGAGTAATTAGTGGAAGCTAGAGTCCCGACAAATGATCTATGATCTCATTTTGAAGGACTTGTATTTAGGGTAGGTTGAATAAAAAGCTTAAAAACATTTTGGAAGAGAAGTGATCTAGCTCCTACCCAGTGTGAGGGTGAGAAGCTACGATGAACACTCTTGGGATAGGGCCCCAAAAAGGGCGAGGGTGAGTGTCTAAACATTCATAGGTAGGGAGAAATCCCTCCCATATATCCACTAAGCAGGGTGTGAGACAGTTCAAGTCAAGGGTGGTTAACACGTTGTCGATAGCATGCACATGAAGTAAAGGTGCGAAGCTGAGGAAATGAAATATAAATGTTATTTATGCCTCCCTTATCCAACTTACTTACTCATTGTCGCCCCAACCACTTATTTGAGAAATGCTTATAAAGTAGCACTATTGCTAGAAAATTTTACTCAACCCACTTTCAATCACCGACCCACCTTTCAATTTACAACCCTTGCAGAGGTAGCAGACCAGAACTTAGATATTCATGGGCATTCAATAGCACTTGATTCATGAATCGTACTTGGTTACCATAATAGCACTACTTCTTATGCACCTTTACTCCACCTACAATAACACCTTTCATTTGGACAGGAAAGAAACCACCAGTCAGTCGTCGAAACTACCTCTTCTTTAAATGAGGAACTACAACTGGACACCCAATATTTCATGGATGCGAGGAAAGAAAAGAAAGATAGGATGTTGGATGGATGGAGACACTTAGACCACCATTTCTATTACCTCAGCCTAATGGGTTAATTCTTTTGTGACCTAGCGTGGCTACTTTCCTATTTAGGAACTACTTCCATAACTTTAGCAGTGAGACATCCTCGGAACTTCAACTAAGATCATAGAGCTTCCTGATTGAGATTATATACTGCCAAAAGACTCCAGATCATTTTACGCGTGAGCTTAAGTGGGCCAAATATTTATATCGACTTTCATAAGCCTATACTTTATTCCTTAAATTGATGAACTAACCTGTAATGTTTCCTTTACTTTAAACTCCCTCACCAAACTTTATTATTGGATTTATAGATGTGATTGCTTAGGCATTTAGAATAGAACAACCTTAATAATAAATCCCTTTACTCAGCTTCATGCTTACCTTTACTGTTACACTTCACCAACCTATAATAATTACTATATGCCTTACTTAGACAAACAACTTACAACATTGGATTTGATGGATACAAGGGCTTCACATAGAGTTGCACGGACTTCACAATAATTCTTTTGGAATTATTCTGGGTACCGCTATTGCCTATTGTTATCACTGAGGAGGGAGCCAATATGATATACTTCAGGAAGTTGAACCCACCGACCAAAAAGAAATAGACCTATAATTCCTCCACCTTCTAGTTAACCACCTCAAGATAGAACTAGACCTGTTGCTTATCCCTATACTTGTTCTACCTATACTGCTTGCTCAATTAATCAATTGATTAGGAGGGAGGTATGTATTGTTATAGTACTTATTTTATCAGGACCACAAATAATACAACATTACCCTTCCTTCTACCTTTATCCTAGTAGAGGGATTCATTCTCTAACCCATTGTTGAAGTCAACAACCAGTAATACTAAAGTACTATGATACCTTGTTCCCCCTAACCAATGCAGAAAAGAAAGTGGCTCTGCTAAGAAATGATTTGAGTCAGTTCCCTAAAGACAAATGCAATTTATCAAACCTGGTGGAATATTATGTCTCTAAACCCCAAAACATGAAGGTTTTCTTTGGAAAAAACAACATCTTAAAAGATTTTGAGAATTCATGGACAACCGAAAAAGACAAAACTTGATTTTCGAGTCATGGACTTTAACGAATAGGTTGAAACCCCTTGCAGCTTAAGCTATACTTATCATGCCCCTTGCTTCAAGGAATCACCTGAAATATTGGAAATCAACAATTCTTCTTAAGACAATTGCGAGTTCAAGAAACTAGTGGATCTATATGCCTAAGAACCCCCACAGCTTAGGGTTTTATATATCTAAAATAAAATTGAAGTATGTTTTTTAATCGATTAGACAAAACTCTTCTGATGAACCATCCTCCCCCTTAGAACTTTATTTCTTCCTTGTCTTCATAAAACTTTATTTCTTTATACACGAATATGCACCGTCGAAATCGCTAACAACCTTCTCCTCTCAGCTCTATGAACCTGATGTCAAACCTGTTAACCGTCCTTCATTAGACATAACATATATTCCTTCACTTATATATCGAGAGTTATTCTGTTCACCTGGCCTTACCTGGATGGGAAATTCGACTCTATGAACCTAGCCTATGGGATGGAAAATTCCTCTAAGAAACCTGGCCTTATTTATGGAATATTTACCTTTCTAAGTTGTCCTTATCCTGATTCATTCTCTTTCAAAAAATTGTCCTTCCTTCCTCACCTTTTGTTTCCAGGTGACCCATTTCCTCACCCCACTTATTAGAGTGAGCGATAAACCTTTCATTATAGAAATTCCAACCTAGATGGCGCATTTGAACTCTCCAATTTAGCGGGTACCAGGGCTACTAATGGATAGCTAATAGGCCACCTTTTATCTCTCAATTTACCAGTTTGACAAGCGTTTGAACTCTCAGAATTAAAACCCTGAGACCCCACCTTGCCCGATGCATACAAGCAATCCTTCCTTCCTGCCAAAAATTACTATTTCCTTCCAAAAATTACTTCAATTGAAAAGAAAGTTTCTATATGGCAGATGAGGGGAAAGAATAGATGGTGAAATGGCTCACTAATGGTGAAAGGGGTAATTGAATGGCTCTTGATGACAAGTGGGACCAACCAATCGATCTAAGCTTCATGCCCCCTCCCTTATAGATCCATTACAATACTTTTTCAGTGCCTTACGAACCATCCATTCCTTATTATTGTATTGATAGAGGGAGAGATGGATGCAACTCCTTGAACGGATGCATCCATGAAGCTCCTTTAGCTTATGCAGAAAAGTCATTTCTATAGTCATTCATTCAATGAACGGATAAATTCAATCACCTACCCAAGACAGATAATCACCTACCTACCCAAGCATAGGAAATTGACTTATGAACTGTTAGTTTGTGAATCTATCTCGGACCCATTGTGAATTCTATGAAAGAGGGAGCTAGTTGGGTGGTACTTAACGAAGAATGTACCATCCATTCAATAGTTGTTTAGGCAATATCGGATGATTGGGGTCGTATCATGAGTGATATCATGGGCCTTATCCCTATAACGCTCTATAGATCACGTATAGATATCCCTATAGATCACGTATAGATATAGATAAAGAATTTATGTTGATAGGTTTTCGCACTGCCATCGAACTACCCCGCCTACCCTCATTATAAAGTAGCTCTATCACATATCCTCATATCCTCTCTATAAAAAAGGGAAAGGAAGACTGAAAATGACTATTTCAGCAGAAGAAAGAAAATGACTATCAAGCCATCAATGCAAGGCATTACTGCAGATTGCCCAGGTAAGCCCATCTAATGCAGTTTTCTGACAAAATAAGGGTTGGTTTTCTGAAGGGTTGGTAGGGATTATTTTCCACCCATAGAAGGGTTGGTTTTATGACTTGATGGAAATCCATATAAGGATTCCATTCCCTTGAGGGGAGTGGACACTCCATCAAAAACCCCATTGAGGGAATAAATTCATGGGGGTTGTCGATCAACAGAGGTTTAGGAAAGGAAGTCATGAATTCGTGGGGGCTACTGAATTCGTAGGGCCTTGGAAGTCCAACATCCAAATCCAATATGAGGAAATCCATCCATGTAGCTTCTTAACGCTAGTAGTCTAGATACTTTAAGAATGGTGTGGAATCATCTCAACATCTTGACTCTCTCTCCAACAAAAGAATAAAATGACTATAAATAACTATGCCCTTGAAGGGAAGGGTTTAACAGTGAAGCAGGACTTAACTCATTCCCACCATAACAAACCGATTGTCTTACCCCTAGTTAGGCCCTTTCCTAATCCGAGGGATGTAAATGAGGACAAACCCATAGAATCACCTACCCAAAAAAAAGGCCTTCCCAACCCAGTGAATAAATCTATCTAGGAAAGATTTTCGTACCTCCTTTACTTTATGTGTAGCTACCATACTTAGTTTCCCCAGGAGAGACGGTGGTTAGGGCTTCATGTTATATACCAATCCCAATGTATAAATATATCCAGGAAAGAAGAACCACCCTTATTACTCTATTTCCTTTCCCAACCAATGGTCCGTGAAGAACTTGAAGTGCCCACCCAATGAGTAGTTCTTTCACTATCACACTCCTACTTATTTAAGGAATCTATATAATACTTCTAATATAATACTAAAGACTAGTTCCTCTCCTTACTACCCATAGAGTCTTTCTTCTGGAAGCACTACCGCTATAATTCCCTCCTCTAGTTATGTAGACTTGAAAGAAATAATAAATAGGTCCAACCAATAAGAAAAAAACAATCAGTGATGGCCTAGTTTAAGTTTCACTTGTTAAACATCCTTTAGTTGCAAAACCTGAAGTTATGGCATATGCACATGTTTTTTCCAATAAGTATGGTTCTGGCATAGCCTATTTTCCATTGAAGTTCGAGAAGAAGATCCAATTGTAGTTGAACCTGATGATCGAATTGAAATGGAAACAAAAAAGAAAGCAGTACCCGCAATAGCTAGGAGGAAGGCACCCATGGAGGTGGAGGCAGGGACATAACCCATTCCAGATCCCATTCCAAATCCTTCCAGTCTTTTCATTCTGATTCTATGACTCTGATGAGTTGATGAACCGATATTTTTGTGTCTAAATAGTTTTGGTAACTAGAGCCAGAAAGGCCAATAATAGTATAAACGTAAGGGAATTAGTTTATAAAGGCCCAGACATGACACTCCTTCCTTAATTCTTGAATAGATTTTCCCTAGAAAGAAGGTTGTATCATAATGATACTACTTTATGTTCTTTCCATCTAACATCACGGATCACATTATACATCTATTTTTAAGTTCCATCCAGATCCATAACTATTGATATGGTTGAATCACTTACGCATTATGATTGATAAGAATAATTTACAATTATCTAAATATCGCACCTGAGCTCTAATCCATATGCTTCGCTATGCTAAAGGGATAATGCCAATAAACATTATATTCAACGTAGTCTATCCTACCTATCCAATTCGATATTGGGTGGGTGAATCTCAAGAGGCCCCTCACTACTATACTATAGGTAGGGGTCTAATTCTCATAGCTATTTGATATGGAGAGCCAAGAAGATAAAAAGTGTAACGTCATGTCTTGAAGGAAACAACCTTGAGATTCCCTATATTGGGGGCCTAATAAAAGGAACGTGTTAAGTGAGTCACTTAATGTCCCTCCCCCTTCGCACTCTCAAAATTACCAGCTTGTATAAGGCCAGGTTATCACTTTAGAATTTACCAGTCGTTTGATCAGCTTAAATAATAGTGGAAACTTTGAGGATGTTAATCACCACAAAGACAAGGGCTTCATGATCAATATATCCACCCAACAAAGAAAGAGAACCAATCGTTTGTCTTCAGATTTGTACCTCTCTCTGGAAAGGAACCTCAAATGCATGGGAATTAGATGGGGTAAAAAACGATATTGAAGTGTTCACTGCTGCTAACATCTTTGCAAGATGAGAATTCGATGGAGCCAATAGCCTGTGTCTTGTGTACTACGCTTGAGACTTCCTTGATTGATTTATTTTACATTTCTGTCATTTTGTTGAACCTTCAGCTCAGTCTTTACTGGAACCTAATCCAAGGAAGGCTTTGAACATCCATCAACCAACACTGGAGCACTATTATATGCCCTTGTTTCCTTGATGACATCCTCTGAGACAATGGGAGTCTTTGGAAATCCATTTTTACGTATCTTTTTAACCCAAATATGATTTTTCATCTTTGGATCTAGCCTACCAATAGGGAACACATCTCTCAAATGACCTACCTCATTACAAATATCGCATCTGAATGGTAATTTCAACTAGTCCAACATTTAAGTATAGCTCCGAACCCCCCCCCCCATAAAATACCCAGCTCATCCAGAAGGCCCTCTTGTAAATCAAGTTCCATCAGGATACAAGCCATTATCCTGTCTGACTTCTCCTCCCAAACATCCTCAAAATAAATGAACTGACCGATTCAGTTACCCACATTCATCAGAATTTGGCTATGCCAAAGTTCCTAGGGGAGTCCTAGCAACAACACCCACACTTTCTGAACATAGTTTGGTTCCTTACTTAAATCAAAACTACACACCCATCACTTCGAGCACAGACCCAAAGGCCCCACATCTAATCTTTATCCATCACCAACATAACATTTGCTTCATTCTTTAGAGCAAAAGCTAATCCATCCTTGCATCAAAACTTGAAACATTGGGAAATAACCCAACAATGGCATCCAATGTTCCAATAACCACCCTTTAAGAGTTTTACTCTTTACGAATTTTCCCATGAATCGACCTACCAGGGCGTTCACCATTAATACCTCCACTTTTGACAGGGGCACATCATGCTTGACCACCATCTTAACATGGTCAATTTCTCTCTGATAGACTTTATTTTATGGGAAGTGTGTGGCTTAGTTCCCATCGCATTGTTCAAAGCTCAACCAACACTACCACTAGTATCCTTCTCCTCCATGAAAAGCCTACATCCTTGTTCGCCCACCTTAGAAACCCCCTTCACACCAAAACCACTAACGATCTATAATGAAACCACCTCATAAGGTTTTACTTCCTTTGAATAGTGCAGATGAACAATAGAACAAAGGAGAAACTCCTCCTTGCCATGAGACTGACCCCCCACGAGTGCATTCAAAGACGTCTGTAATGATTCATGCCCAACCGATTTGGGCAGACTTTCCATGGATCTCTTAACCACTTTTATGTTGCAATTTGTTATCTTTAATGTACCCTCCTCCTCTGTAGCTTCAACAATCAAGGTTCCATTCAATATCCTAGAGCATTCCCATAATTCCACCAGCTCTTGGCGTGTAAGGAAAATAGACCTAGGGCTTTGCCCCTCCTTATAACCACAATCTACCAAGTCCTCCTCAACATCCATAGTCTATGAATTCAATATTTAAACCCTATCCTTCTCTACCCTAGCTCCATAAACCCTAAGTTTTTCATATCCTTTATTTTTCCTCTTTCTTCCTCTCTTTCATTTGGACATGTAAACTTGCATATAGATTTAAGGGAATGAATATATAAATATGCACTCTCGACTATTGGAGGGCTTGACCCACTCACCAGAGAACTCACCATTTAGAGGTTTCCTCATCTTGAAGGTTGTCTTATAGGTGTCTTCTTCATTTACTTTTACTTCGTTGTATCCTGATTTGAGATCCAACTTGGTTAAGAACTTGGCATATGGTAACTAATCTAGCAAATCATCGATCCTTGGCAGAGGGTATTTATTCTTGAGGGTGATCTTATTTAGAGATTTGTTATAAATACACATTCCCCATTTCCAATCCTTCTTAGGTTCTATAATGATAGGTGACCCATAGAGTAAGGTGCTTGGTAAAATTACTCCCTACTCCAATAGTTGTTGCAACTATTTCTTCACTTCATCTTCTTCAAAAATGGAATATTTGTACAATCTGATGTCTAGAAATGGAGAGTCAGGAAACAATTGTATCTCATGCTCCACTTCCCTATTAGGTGGTAATCCATTAGGCTTCTGGAAAAATTATCTATAGTCCTAAAAA
>ML793616.1:72107-86851 GCA_009831015.1 Picea engelmannii | reverse complement strand
GAAGTGTTGTTACTCCAAAGTGTTATTACTCTGAGCTGTTGTTACTCCGAGGTGATGTTACTCTAATGTGTTGTTACTCTGAAGTGTTCGTACTAATACAATGTTGTTACTCCTACAATGTTGTTTCTCCTAATAATGTTGTTACATTCAACTACTGTTACTTCCAACAAAATGACAACATTATTTGAGGATCGTTGATGTTGATCAGGTTGTTGATATGTGTGCCCTCATGGAAATGACTTGTCATCTTGATGATGTGCCTATTATCCAAGTCACGATTAATTTAATTGTCATAATTGGTTTTTTTCAGCCCAAATTATGGGACAATTGTTGGATAGGCAATTTGGTTAATTTTTGGGATCTAGACCAAAAGAATTCAAACAAAAGGTAGTTAGAATATGAACAAAAATCCAAAAAAGCGCACATGCGTCCGATGAGTGACTGTGTAAGAACAAAGTCTTGCACACCTAAGAATGATGCATTTATGGTTCTTGTCGACCCCTCATCCACTTTTGGTTCATGCTCCCAAGTCGATTTGACAATCAAATCTGATTTGAATACGATTGGGGGGATGGTCAAAGACCTAAGGGTGCCCTAAAGGGCCCCTTGTTCACACTAAAGACTGGTTGGATAATGCCTCAAAGATTTGATATAAAAAGAGGCCATGGGTGAACTATGAATTCAAGAATCTCATTGTATTGTTATTCTTCCTCTATTCTCCTACAAGGAACATCTTTCCTTCTTGGAGCATACTAGCATCACCTCATTACGCTATTCACCTCACCTCTTGAGGGAATAAGCTTGGATATCTTCACCATTTCCTTTCTAGTTTTCTATTTGTAAGAAGAGCTCTCATATAGTGGACTCAAGAGCCCTCCCTTGGAGGAAGACGGGATCCATAAGTCCCCCTTTTTCTTTGGTGTTTTCCCACTAATACAATCTATCCATTGGTGGCATGAATATTGGTCAATTGTTTGATTGATTTTGGTTCTAATTTCCTTATGCATTGTAGTTTCATTTATTTAGTTGTTATTAGCTTAGTTGTTTGTTTATTTCATGTGATTGAGTCATTTAATTCATACACTAACTTCTTGCATATTCAACTGACCCAACTAGACTTGCAAGTGTCCCTCTTTTTCTCATTCAAGTGGCGAAAATGATACAACAGATTGGCAACCATAATGGGGAAAGATATCAATTTTCTCCCTATTTGGGTTGTTTGAGCACTTCTTTTTTATCTATTTACCTTGCAGGGATCATAACCGGCCCAGTACTTCCTTCAAAGAGATGAGTTCAGAGCTGGAAGAGGAGAATTTCATTTAAAATTTTCTTCCCAGATGCATATCAGCACGTGCACAGTTTTTCAAGCCCACAATCGCGTCTCCCGAGCATGTGTGCCAACAAAATTGTGTTTTCCAATGCATTTTGTGCATGGTGCACCAAGAGGTCCCTATTTCTTTGTGCATTGGCACCACATGCGCCTCTATCTAAACTAGGGCCTGCGCATATGTCCAAAAAATACAACATTGTAAGAGTTTTTTGTGATGTTTGGAAGGCCCCTAGCTTTCTAAATATTGATTCTATGCAATTTGTTAATACTTCCCTCTCCACATGAAGGGTCAATCAAAACATAGGCACTTATGGGGTTAAAAAGAACCATATTTCTCCTCTTTTTCTTTCATTTTTCCACATGGATGGGTTGTTTTGATTGTAAAATTTAAGTTAAGATCATTTTCTATCACATATATAAACACTTGCATTGGGACCAGAAATCAAACTTCAATCATTGAGTATGCTCTTCTCTTGCACCATAGAGCGATCTTGAGAATCATAAAAACAATTGAGGGAACATTTCATCTCCCTTAAAAACAAAATCTTTAGGAGAGGACAAATCCCCCCTAGGGCCCCCTCTTAATTTCTTTTTAAACATATTAAATTTGTAAGGGCACATACATGCCCACATGTTGCAAAGATAGGATAGTTTTGAAGCTACTTTCGTAGTTTACATAATGAGGGGAGTTTAAAGATTATTGTAACAGACCCATACATGCCCACATGATTTCAATATAAGATAGTTTTTGAAGATTTATTAGATTAAATCACATTAGGGAGTTTAAAGGATTGGTAAGGACCCATATGTACACATGCTAGTTCTTTAGGGACTTTAGGATTCTGCAAGGTTGTACCAATGGCATCTAGTAAGATAGGTAATCAAGACTTGTAAGGACCAGACAAAGTCCACATGCTGCAAGGTGAAACCTAACTTATTAAAACAATTGGCACATTTTATCACTTTCTCACACACAAAGTCATTACTCACTCACATAATTTCATCTTGAATTGTGGAGGTTGAAGTAGGTTTCCTCCAAAGGGATTCCGAAACATCACACTTTTTCTTGAAGGAATTATCCACTTCCATTTAATTCAAACGATATTGCTTCACACCCCCAATCTCTCGAACAACCACATCCAAATTGTTTCTAAACCTCACTAAGTTTTTCTCCACAGGAGGTGCCAAAAGAATTTTTTTAGTCTAGGTAGAATCTCAGGGATAGGCATCCAAATAACTCCCTGTTATTTGGTTCTCAGATCCTCAAACATTAGAAGTTGACAAATAGGGAACTTTAAATCCTCCAAGTCAAGTGTTCCTACACCATAAGGTAGGGAGATACTCGTGAAGGTTCGAAGGCCGAGATCCGGTTGTTCTATGCGTCCCCCCTTGAGGAACCCACCTCTTGGAAGGGATCCATCTCGTGACCCATTTTTTAGGCCGAAAATCTAAATGTCACACTTTGACCGAGGTACCTAGTGACCAAATTTTAGGACATCTACCCTAGTGGAAATTATGGGCTGAAATTGCACCTTGATCGGATTTTGTGTGGCTATTGGGAAATATCTCCAGTTCTTTCGAGATATGCACCCTCTACCCCTCATTATAACTGATTATTTCATTCTTCACTAGCTCCTCTTTTGATGGCTTCAGACCCCACTATTGAGTGCTATTGGAAGGTCCAGTGCTATTTGAGAGGAAGGACATTACATATTTTTAGGACACGAGTATTTGTTTTCTTTGTTCTCCCACGTGAACAAAATCCACCTACCCACATGTATGCTTCTTTTCAATTGATTTATGTATGATGTTCTTATGATTACATGCGATTGTGAGATATATTGTGAAGGTCCAAAATTATACAAATACTCTTTTTAATTTTATTTTCTCTCATCACCATTCACACACATTCACTTTGTTAGTCAGACATCATAGGGGACCCAAAGAATCCCCGTTGTTTCAGATGCTTGTCGAACCTCCCTCCTCTTTTAGGAGTTCCTAGTATCGCCAACTCATTGGTTCAACCCTCTCACAGCCTTGCGAGTGATACTATTTTAGGATCAACTTTACTTGGTTCCACTTTACTTGGGTCCAATACCCAAGGCCAACCATCCACTAGCTCTCCTTTACAAGGAAGCAGGGGCTGGACTTCTTCTCAAGGAGTAAGTACAACCCCACCTACCCCCCGTCAAGGGTTAGGTACACAAACCACTCATGCCATGGATAGAAATAATCCTCCACCACCTCTCTAGATGCCATATTTGGCCTCCCTCAACATACTAGATATGAGTAAGCTCACCAACAATAATATATTGCACGACCCCACATGGCTTGCAATGCCCAACAAACTACCTTCAGACATTCCCAAGTTTGAAGGAAAGGCGGGAGAATATCCCGCCAACCATATCATGAACTTCCA
The DNA here is from genome assembly GCA_009831015.1 of Picea engelmannii. Lineage (NCBI taxonomy): Eukaryota > Viridiplantae > Streptophyta > Pinopsida > Pinales > Pinaceae > Picea > Picea engelmannii. The sequence continues at coordinate 83,102 of ML793616.1, read as the reverse complement.
CTTATGGTACTCTTCAAACAACATCATGGATGACTCAACGCACACTCATGGGTCCATCAGCTAAGTGGTATGTGGACGAAAAATCAGGGTCCCATGTGACTTTTGAATCCTTGGCCAAAGCATTTTTGACCTTCTTTCAACTGCCAATCCTCCATGACAATGGTCTCAAACTTCTCTTTGAGTTTAAACAAACCTTAGCCACACATATCACTGACCACATTCATGAATGGCATCGGTGACGTGGTTTATGCAAAGCAAAAACCACCAAGAAACATTGCCTTGATTGGTTTCTCAGATCACTCGTCCCCCTCCTTTCTAAAGATGTGGCCTCCACCTTCCCCCAATCTGAAGAGGAAGCCATTAACAAGGGTCAACAATACGAACTCATTTACACATAGTCAACATACTTATATACGGTACTACCTGATGCCCCAAGACCCGTACCATTCATCCAGGACAAACCTAGGATGTCTCACTCAGCGGATGGATTGATTGGTACCACAACACAGCACAATCTGTACATCCAACCACCACCTATGTACAGTACACCCGAACATCCACCAATGTATGGAGGACCCCCTTATTACCCTCCTCCCCCTTATCAATAGCCATACCCTGTTATTCCCCCCCCACCCATGAGTGGACCGACGTCGGGACCCATGATGCGCTCAGATGTTCAACCAAGTTTTGGTACCCACTCTACCTCAGCTTACACCCTAAGCACTAGTGAAAGTGCTATCCCTTCCTATGTACCATACAAGTGATTACCACAAAATAACCATATTTCCCATTTTCTGGCCCTCCACAGCCCATGGTCCCGCCACAAGGACAACCAAACGCTGGGGTTAACTTTGTTCATCCCTCTCCCATTCAGAAATTACAAAATTTTGAACAACTAAATACGAAAAATCTGTCCCATCAGTCGAATAATGCCAAAGAGAAAGGGAAAAATTGAAACAATAATAACCCAGAACCAGGGGGAAACAACCCCCAACAAAACCAACCTTTTGGGGGAAACCATAATTAGGGGAACCTAAACCCCCAAGGGGGAAAAAATAAAAAATGACAAGGGAGGAAAAACAACAACAACCTCCGGACGAACTTCCCTTGTGCTCTTTATGGTGATCATGGCCATTATGTTCACCATTGCCCCCAAATTGTAGATTTCAAACGAATGAAAGATTTTGTGAATGTGCCATGTCCTCCAGCACCGTCTGCCCCTCAACAGGCCCCACAACAATATTTGCAACAACCACCCCTGGATCTATTGCAAAACCCTATTCCACACCAAAGTGTGATGAATACCCAGCAGGCGATGCATCCTGCCCCACCACAGATGGGACATTATCAAAACCCCTGGGAATCTGGCAGATCATAATATTTTCCTCACTAGCGAAGAAGAAATTCTTCGAAAAATGTGCAGTCATTAATAAAACGCACCCCCTGAATCTACTCCCACCACTTCGGAAGCAATTCCAGTTACAGGAGGACACCCTTTAATTATTCCATTCCCTAACACTGAACCACCCCTTTGTATTCCTCACATCCCATTACGATGGAATGTCAACAACCCTTGGGCTAAAGTGGCACACAATTATAGTCTGGTCGATGTCATGGCGCAATCTCCTACAGCCATGTCGGTCTTGGAGGTCCTTCAAACCTGTCCCACTCAACAAAAATCATTGCTTTTTTCCCTAGGGAAAGTCGACCTTGTTGATACTAGACTCATCACATTTGATCTAGATTGTGGGGAACCCCGTCTCCCCTCTTTAGTAGCTTTCCAGATACCAGTCAAAATTTAGAACATCACAGTTCATCGATGCATCATTGATGAAGGTGCATCCATGTGAATCATGTCCAAAACAGTATGGCAGAAACTTGGCTCCCCTGAGCTAATACCATCTACCATGACTTTGAGAGCTTGCGATGGAAGACCATCCTCTCTTGAAGGGATCTTTCAAAATGTCCCCGTTGAACTCGAGGGAAAAAAAATTCTTATTAACATTGAGGTTATCGATGCCACGCTCGATTACAACATCTTGTTTGGATGTAGCTACATGTACGCTATGAAGGTTGTGGCCTCTTCTATGTTTTGAACGATGATGTTCCCCTACAATGGGAAGATCATCACCATCAACCAAGTTTCACATTACGAGATTAACCATTCCTCCAACATTGATAACATACTACCTCTTGTCCACACTAATTTCGACGCCTACCCACTCATAGAGATGCCCCCCAGAATTTTCAAGGACCCATCCTTGCTAGGGACATAACATGGAGCACCACCACTCATACATCCGTCAGCACAAGTGTGTGTTGTATCTTCCTATGGAACTGAAACTAGAGATACCATCCCTCCCATATAGGCTTCTCCACTCCTCGTTGTCCCAATAGTGGAAGAGCTCCTACCTCAGGAATTACCAAAGAACCCTACGACACCACTTACCCTTAATTTCACCCTTCCCCAAGGAAAAATCCTGGTTTGGGAGACAATCCCCCAAGCCATCACTCAAATCCCCTTCTTCTACCCCCCACTAGGCATACAATATTTTCAGGTAGTCGCAATGCTTACCGTTCCCAACATGGTGCTTGCCATTTCGGTATTGTATCTCCACCCACCTGCGATGGTCCCTCAACCATCCATCCCTCCCCAAATAGAGGGAATCCCAATGCAAATTCCAGTACTAACTCCAACCACACCACCCTCACCCCCACTTGCTAGCACCACCGTTATAGCTGGGGGCAGACAAAAGAATAAAGATCCCACCGCTCCACTTCCCCCCCAAGTTCAACCTCCTTGCGCACTATGCGAGAAAGAAGGACACCCCACAAATAGATTTCCCTCTCTCCCCAAGTTACGCAATCTGTTCCAACTCCCTTGAGAGACCACATCACTTGTCACTTCACCAAGAACACCTAGTACTACCACAATGTCCCCTACTATAGGTAGCAAAGGGATGCAAACCAAATTTGCATGTGCCATCTATTCATACTATGGCCACTACACTCACCATTTCCCTGCACTAACTCAATTTCGACAGATGCTAACAACAATACGCCAAAGTTTTTAGCAAGACCCCTCTCCCTCTACGTCATTGAGTACTCGAATCACTAACATCCATTATGTCACAACATAAATCAATGAACGGATAAGATTCCCTTTATCTCTTTGTGAATCACTTGATGATTTCACATACCAGTGTCCCATGATCATTGAATACAGGCATCATCAAATGGACCTTATTTAAAATCCTCCAAACCACTCACTTCTTGCGATACAAGTGATTCCTGCTACTCCCTCTCTAGATAATATTCACATCATCTCCCCTAAATCTGAGGCACTTCCTACTATGGCCACTACACTCACCATTTCCCTGCACTAACTCAGTTTTGACAGATGCTAACAACAATATGCCAATTTTTTTAGCAAGACCCCTCTCCCTCTACGTCATTGAGTACTCGAATCACTAACATCCATTATGTCACGACATAAATCAACGAACGGATAAGATTCCCTTTATCTCTTTGTGAATCACTTGATGATTTCACATACCAGTGTCCCATGATCATTGAATACGGGCATCATCAAATGGACCTTATTTAAAATCCTCCAAACCCCTCACTTCTTGCGATACAAGTGATTCTTGCTACTCCCTCTCCAGATAATATTCACATCATCTCCCCTAAATCTAAGGCACTTCCTACCCCTTCAGGGTTCATGTATAGATTGTCTGAGGATTTACCTCCAAATCCTCCCAACTCTCCTATTCATTTCCCTCAGGAAATCTTACCCCAACCCATGGTACACAACCCAGAGTGTATGAACATCTATTTTATGTCAAGCATGCCATCTCACCATCTTTTTGATACCCCCTCTACATCTTCACCACCTGAAGACAATCACACGGTGATAGTCACCAATGTTACTTCCCTGGATTCCCTATATTCTCGCATGTTCCACTGTGATGAACATATACTTGAGGAACTAAATACACCTGATTTCCCATGGAATGCTTTCCATCACCAAGCATTATTTCTGTCACAGGAATCCTTTGACCCTCTTAGCCAAGCCTCCATATGTGCAATCGAAACTAAGGATTTTATTCCATCCAGGAATATAGATTGGCTCAAAAACCCTATCCCTACCCCTAATGCTTTTGAAGAAGGCAACATGGCCAACATTTGCCGCACCGTCAAAATTGACATTTCCATCAAACCTAGAATCATAGAGGAAATCACCATTGGTGCTGCATGCTCCCCTGAAGAACTCACAACTTACAGAGCTCTCTTTCAGGAATACTGGGATATTTTTTCCTGGTCATATACAGAGATGCCCGACCTCGATCCTTCTATCATTGAACATCGCATCGACACATGGCTAGATATCACCCATGTACATCAAAATCAACACCCACTACACCCATCTAGAGAAGTGGCTATCAAAGCCTAAATTGGAAAACTACACGCTATAGGGTTCATATACCCCATCACATACACATCATGGGTTTCCAACCCCATCCCTGTCAACAAAAAGACGGCACTATTCGCATCTACACTAACTTTCTCTATCTCAATCATGCTTGTCCCATAAACATCTTCCCAACACCTTTCATTGTCCAAATTACTAATGACTGTGTCATCCATGAGGCCTTGTCCTTCATGGAAGGGTTCTCTGAATACAATCAAATCCAGATTCATCCAGTAGATCAGTATAAGATCGCATTCACTACCCCATGAGGTAATTTTTCATATCGTGTCATGCCTTTTGGACTCAAGAACATCAGTGTGACATTCCAATGGGCCATGGATTACATTTTCCATGATCTCGCTCACATCATCCTCGCTTACTTGGATGAACTCACTGCATGATCCAAGAAATGAACTCAACATCTAGACAATTTACGGGTCTTCTTTCAATGATGTCGACAGTAGAATATCTGCTTGAACCCACTCAAGTGTGTATTCTACGTCACCATTGGATGCCTCCTTGGGTTCATCGTTTCCCAATACGGCATCACAATAGACCCCCTCAAGGTCCAAGCCATCATAGAAATTACACCACCTCGAAACTTGCACCAACTACAGAGCCTACAAGGCAAAGCCCAATTTTTACAATGCTTTGTCCCAGATTATGCCACTTGCGCACATGGGTTTCTTCACTTACTGCATCATGATATCCTATTTCAATGGGATGAACATTCCAAAACCTCTTTTGATGATCTAAAAATGATGCTCTCTAATGCCCCTTTGATTAGTCCACCCGATTATGATCGCGATTACATCCTCTACTTATCAGCCTCAGTCATCTCAGTGGCATGAGTTCTCGTACAACTAGGGGATGATGGTCACGATCATGTTATTTACTACAGTAGTAAAAAACTTTCAGTACCACCCTTGAAATACAATCATGAAGAGAAACCTGCCCTCGAAGTTGTCCTTGTAGTCTAAAAACTGCGTCATTATATTTTTCTCTGCACTACCAAATTCATGGTAGATTCCAACCCCATGCAGTACTTGCTTATTCAATGAAAAATTAATGGTAATTTTTCCCAATGGATCATCATCCTTCAGGAGTACGACCTAGAGTTTTCAACTCCCAAAATCAAGAAAGCACTCATTCTTGTCGAACTCATCATGACATTTCCCTCCGATGCTACAAGTTCACCTGTCAATACTGATTTTCTCGACGAACACCTCTTTTACATCCCCTCGAATGACCCCTGGTATGGATACCTTCTCGTATACCTTCGGACCCAGAAGTTTGGGTCTCACCTCTCTCGAGATGATCTTCAGTGCATTCGCCATTAGGCCCCTCGCTACCTCCTCATTGGTGACATTCTGTATCGACTTGGGGTGGACACCATACTCCGTTGATGTTTGACCATCAACGAAGCAGAAAAAGTATTGAATGATTTCCATAGCAACGCATGCGGTGGCCACCTCTCAGGAATGTCCATCACCCAAAAAATCATTCTAGCAGGCTACTTATATCCCACATTGTTTCATAACTGCATCCACGTTGTAAAGAGATGTGACAAATTCTAGCTTTATGAAAACAAAGCACGATCACCACCCGCTCTTCTACACCTATTCATCACTGTCGGCCCCTTTTTCAAATGGGGCATAGACTTCATGACTTGCAACCCTCCATCTAGCAATGGGTATAAGTACATCATCGTGGCAGTTGATTACTTCACCAAATGGACCGAAGCCATGCCCACCTTCAACAACATCGCTAACACTGCAACATGTTTTTTCTTCAACCAAGTCATTTCCCTCTTTGGATTCCCACTACAGTTAGTATTCAATCACGGGAAACACTTCGAGAATGATATTTTCATCAAACTCTCCTCAAAGTTAGGCTTCTCCCATGAGTTTTCCTCCCCATATTACCCTTAGTCCAACGGGCAAGTAGAGGCGGTCAACAAGGTCCTAAAAACCATGTTGCAGCACACAGTTAATAGACATAAGACAAATTGGCATAATATGTTGTTTTCAACACTATGGGATTATCGCATGGTAGTTAAAACTGCCACTAGTTTAACACCATTTCATCTTCTCGATGGGGTCAAATCCACTCTCCCCATCGAGTGAAAAATCCCTACATTGTGCATTGCTATCGAGCTATTACTTGACACTTCTCCAATGGAGCAATGCTTGTTGAAGTTAGAGTCGTTGGATTAAGACCTTCGGTCTTCATTACAGAACAATGAGGCAGCTAAAGAATGGTCGAAGGCCACATTTGACCTCCATGTCAACCTTCGCTCATTTAACGAATGAGACCTCATCCTTTCCTACAATATCACTCATGATACCCTCGGCCATGGAAAATTCAAGTCATTATGGAATGGACCCTACATCATCCAACACTGTCTCACTAAAGGCGCATACATCTTGGCCTCTCCAGAAGGATACCCTCTCAAAGAACCCATCAACAGATTGTACTTAAATAAATTTTACACCTGAGCGTAGTCCTTCTACTCTAGGATTTTTCTTTTGTGTACACGTTTTGTAGAGTTTTTAATATTCTTTTTCCCTCCATGCCTTATGTCTGATCTATCATTTGTGTTATTGAAATATGCATCCTCCATTGGCCTACCACATCGGTTACATTGACATAGCTAGGCGATGGACACAGAATCTTGCTTCGACCGCTTAGGCCCTCTATACCCCCTCACATGAATTGCTCCACTCCAACGACATATGTTTGGGCTCAACAACCAAAAAACCAAGAAGAATACACATTCTTCATCGGCCTCCTTTCTAAGGCCATCCACTGCCATATTCACCACCTTAGCATCTTATTAGATTCCCATCTTGTCATCCTGCAACTCAACAATGTGTACCATGTCCACGATCCTTACCTCTTATGCAAATACCTGCAAGTTAGAATTTTATCTCGACATTTTGATTCAATTACATTTACACATATTCCATGACAATTCAATCAAATAGAATATAATATGGCTAACCTAGTGTTATATTGGCATTTATCACACCAAGACACCATTACACATACATAAAATCATCAAAAGTTTGTCACAACATATAGATTAGACATCATCAAAAGCATCACAAACCATCATCACATGTGAACATCAAAGAGATCATAAACATGTGTGTATATATATATATATATAACGATTACTGCATCATCAATGTTTACAAAAAAAGGTACCAACTATACATCGCTCGTAGGCATGTGAGCCCCCTCATCCCTATAGGTACAAAATAGGTGTCACAATATCATATACAAAAATGGGCTCACAGGCCTATATAGATACAAAAACATATACATCAAGCACTCATGGTGCCTCTACAACACCACCACCGGGTCCTCTATCTCAAGGAGGTGCCCCACCAGTTGGGGGTCCTCCAGGTCTTGGGGAAAGTCACCCAGTCATAGCGACCCCCGCTACAGTTTCTCTGCAGATCAAGGTCCGCAACTTTGTCAGAAGGCCCACGCACTTCTCCAAGACTCCCTCATTCTGGACTTGATTCCACATCCCCGCGGGCATTCCCTGTAGCACCACCTCCAATCGGTAGCGGAAATCCTCAAGTAGCCCGTCGACCTCTCCCTGAGGTGCATTTGACGACCTTGCACCATGGTCATCAAATCTACATCTCCTACCATATCTTGCATCATCGACTGGCCTCGCACCAGCCTCGTCCCTCCGACGTCTTTGTCCCACCCGCGACTCTCCCCGCGACAGTCTCACGGACCCATGATGAGCCAATGCTCTAACCAACTCCACCTCTCACCCTCGCCGCCCCACATCTGCACACACAAAAAATAAATGATAGCATCAACATCCATCCATACATAAAACATATGCTATACTATCAAAATCAAAACATAAAATACACCAACATACCTCTATGGTCCCAATCCTCTCTAGGAGGTAAAACCATCTATGGGTATTGGCGGTACTCCATCCCACCATACGGGTATCGCAATATAATTTGTGGCATATGGCACCACACACGCGCCATACCGATCATGAAATAATGGCCACCCTCACCACCTCCATGTCGTACCAAAATCGATGCCCACCACATCATTTGTGGCTCTCATGCATCAATTTCCAACAAAAAAACTCTAGGGCACAACATAGGCACCATCTCCAATAACCATACCACCAAGATCGACCCAAAGGAAAAATCGCCTAAGTCAGCAACCCGACATCGGTTGAGTTTCCCCATCATATTGGTGTGCAAAAACAAGCCCCAGAAAAATGCTCTCCGCCCAATGCTCTCTGCATGATCCCGAGTTGACCACCATTTATCCATTGAGTAGCTAAGGATCCGTAGATCCTCATGATCGTCACTATGATGTAGTGATGAACGAGTGCATCCATTGCCCTAATCCACATGATCGAGCTTGATATAAAGTCCTCCCCCAAAGAGTACGTTCGCGCCAAGTCTTCCAAGTGTGCATCCCTTGGCAACTGGGGATTAGCAGGTAGGTCCCTCCCCCAAAAATGGAGCCCAGTTAAGAAATACACATCCTCCATTGAAGAGAATGTTTGTTTCTCCCCCAACACAATAAATAACTACATCCTTGTGCTCCACATAGCTATCAAAAACTGCAACAGGTACTCTTGTGCCCGTAGCAGTGGGCAGTCGAAGAACTTTAGCAACCCACAGGCTACCAAAGGTCCACGAACACCTGGCTCATCTATCACCACCTCCCTAAGGAATGCCCGGTCCCTCTCCCTCTAGTGGAATGGCATCCTGAACTGATCATCTGCATTCACACAAACAACACTTGATCAACCATCACAATTCATAAAATGAAAAACTTCAAAAACAACAAGTTTTTTTCAAAACCCCCATCTTCACCTCATGTGTGCGGGTGTCACCCTCACAGGTGCACCCATATGCACGCCTATTATTCACACAGTTGTGCATCAATGCATAGTTTTCAAAGACATAGATGTGCATCAATGCACATATACCACACTCACAGGGGCGCATTCATGCGCACCTGTTCGCTACACAATTGTGCCCTGGTGCGTCGCTGTTAGAAAAATAGTTGCGCACAATGCACAATTGTCTTTCAAATATGTGCGCATTCAATGCACACCTATTTTCCTCACTCACACACCCCTATGTGTAGTTTTCCTCTTTACAATCGTGCACCCGAGTGTGGGTATCCCTTGATCGCCCCCACACTAGGGGGCCCACCCTCACAAAATCTCACAGTACGAACCTCTATATGACCCTACCCAGAAAAGAAACCCTAACTATTATGAAGGAGGGTGAGACTACTATCCTGGATCGTCTAGCTCAAACTCCCAGAATCTCCAAATATCATCTCAAAACCTCTCGTCAAATCACTATGGCAGAAGGTACAAATGAGAAGGCATTGTGGGCCCTACATCTATATATAGTCCCTTTTGCCAAACTTCCATGCTCAATTACAGGAGCTCAAAGGATCCATTTTCTAATCCATCTTCATCCATGAGATCAGGATCCTGCCACCTACACAATCACATTCCCTGGGTCATCATCCATCCTCAACCTTGGGGGAACATTTTTCTCACATCACACCCAGGTACAAATGTTCATGTTCAAAATTATCATCAAATAATTGTTATATGTTCTTTATCTTCAGATATTGTTCACGTTGAGTATTTGTTTTTTATGTGTGCAGGTACTTGGTCACCACAAATGAACACATCCCGTTTAGGTAAATGCTCAATACTGGCATGTAGTCATTCCCTTTGAATACCAGTTGCATCTCCCAAACACACCCTCTGACATTTTCTTATAGGATCCTCACATCCGTCTCTGCATTACTCTCACCTCTGTTGCATTTCAAGTACTGTGAGCTGGTAGCACTCTCCCCCGCATGATTTGGCCCATTCATAGTCCCCCTTGGTACTTTGACACTCATGCTTCTTTCACCCCCCAGGGATGGGAGTCCTGATAGTCTTACACATGTTTGAGAATCAGCCACATACTCCTTCTCCTCATTTTTCTATCTTTCCCAACGGACTCCCCGGATCTCTCCTCACAGTTCTCATTTACACTATGCCTCTGCAGTATCATTAACCCTCCATTTCATCCACAATAAATTTTCCCATCTGCATATTTCCCCCCATTCATTTACCTCATACAGAAACCCACTTATGGGGCCCCCACCCTCCACCAGTTCTCCATACAACTTGCACCCTCACAGGCCAAGCCATCTTGCACTGGGGCACCCGTTTCTGTATCTGCACGCTTATCCCAACTTATTCTTTATTCATTCAGTAATTGTACAAAGCCTTTGTTTCCATCATTTACATAGATTTTTGTTGTCGCTTTTAGCGAACTTCCTTTTCCGACAAAGCAACCCCTGTTGGCCTTGGTTGGGCCATTTCTTTACATTCTACCATTATTGACATCGTTCATAAACACTGAGTACCCTACAGTCCATGTACCCCCGATATTTGAGTTTGTCCACTTTGTCATGCCTCTGGCACAATTTAAACCCACATCTAGTTG